>CM064908.1:59022674-59257507 GCA_032727855.1 Quercus ilex subsp. ballota | reverse complement strand
TAATCATCAGTGTCCCTCTGCTCTGTCAAAGCGCACCTTACCACATTCACTCTAGGGACACCAAAGTCCTTGAAGTCATCAACCTGGGGAGAAATGGCTCTAATGCATGCGAGATAGCTAGGAAGATAATTCCTCGAGAGTGCATCCTTCATCTCAAGCCAATCAATAATGGGGGGCTCATGTCATTGCCTAAGGGTTTCCTCAAAGTCCTCCAAGAAAAGGTTAGCTCTTCCAATTAACTTCATCCTGGCATACCTCACTTTCTTGTTCTCAGCCCAATGGTAATAGTCAAAGAATTTCTCCATTTGACGCAACCGATCAGTGAAAACCCATGGGTTTAGGCAACCATCAAAGGTGGGTGCTTCTATCTTGTCTTTAAACATCCTATCATCATAATCCCTAGGGCCATTGTGATTATAGTGATCATGTTCAAAGTTTGAAACCCTATTAAAGTAATTGAAGTTATGTTGCCTAAGCATGTTATCTCCTTCATGGTTAATGGTCTCTCGTTGAGATGCTTCAATTTGCCCAACCCTATCCAGTAAATCATGGACACTTTTTGCTAGGTTTTCAATGGTTTGCTCTAAGGAGGGCCTAGACTCGGAAGTGGATTGATGTTCAGAGTTTGACATGATGTGACCACTACGTAGATGCATGCACACTATATTTATGAATGCAATTGAGATTCACAAAAGCTCAAGTAACCAATTCTCAATGTAAAATTAGGGTTAAGCAAGGATGCACTAGATCAATGAATCAAAGGAGTAAATTGCAATCAAGTAGTGACAATGTTCACAATATTGAGAGATAGCCCAAATAAAAGTCAAATTCCAATAAGCTCCACAATTAATAATGAGAATCAGATTTTTCGAAGATTTTTTTTTTTTGAAATTTTAGAATGGGTACTGAAAGAAAGCACAAATAATAAAATAGCTAACTTGAGCACAAAATGGGTAGGCCAGTTGGGTATGGTAGGGATATGCACATAAAAAATATAAAGATAATATTTTTCAATGAGGCAAAATCGAACCCACCAAAAAAAAAAGAGTAAGAGTTGTACCCTAGTCAGTGGCCAACTTATTGCACTGGATAGTCACGGACTTGGCTCCTCAAGTGAATGGGTCTGACTTGGACAAATGGACCTGTGGAGAACAATTCAAGGCCCAATACATACAATGGGCTGTCACAATAATAATAATTCCTTTCTTTTCCTTCTTTTTAAAAAAAAAAATGAAAATAACAAAGTACAAAGTCAAAAACGATAGACTTGGAGAACAGAAACTCAAAACTGACTAATTAAACTAGAAACAGAGGCTGTCTCTACGATGAGGATCTTTGGCCGGCGTTGGAGACCCGATGCCTGGCGGCGGCGTGAAGGAGGCACGATTAGCGGTGGCGCGAACATGGAGGATCAGTGGCGGTTTGTTTCGGGCCCTGGCAGCAGCGATGGGTCAGCAACCTCGGCGGCAGTGGCTCGTCAATCTCAACAGCGGTGGGTCGGGGTGACGATGGGTCTTGGCAGAGGTCTTGGCAGTGGCAGTGGCTTGTCAATCACAGCAACAATGGGTCGAGGTTGACGATGGGTCTCGGTGTGGGTCACTTTTTTTTTTTTTTTTTTTTTTTGGGATTTGTGGGTGTGGGTTCTGTGATTAGAGGCAGGCACGGATGGTGGTCACCGGCTTGGGAGGCGTTACTAGCTTCTCTATTGGCTTGGGGATGAAAAACTCGTGGGGCTGCAGGGTATATACGGATTGTAGGGGCTGGTTTGGGCTTGTTCACGATCTCATGGGGCAAAAACTTGAAAGGTAATGTCATCTTTGGCTGGCTTGCTCTTTTGATGGTTTTGCTTTCAAATGGCTGTCTACGGTTGTGTGTTGTATGGACTGAAAGTCTGCTCTGATACCAAAACTAACGTAGGACAACCATAAACAATAATAGAATAAAAAGATAAACCCTAGGAGTCAGCACCAAGCAAAACTGGATTCGGCACCAGTAAAAAGAAAACATATGTTTTTAATAATTCTCAAAAATGTCTTACAATAATCCCAAAAAAGTGTTTAAATAGCTAACAATAAAAAATGCATAAAGAAACCTTAATTATTAAATATTCGGACTTGCTTAAACTCAAGCCCAATAACTAATAGGTTCCATCCATAAGGCCACAGGTTGGGCCGTCTTTTTTTTGTTCTTCCTCCTATATAGTACGTGTAATTGGGGGCTTGTACCTCGTGTCCGCACCACTGGGTTTCACCAGTTGCTCTCTTTGCTTTCAGTTACGCTTTGTATGTTTGTCTTGGAATATATTTTGATCATTCAAAGATCCATTTCTTGCCCTTCAGATTATTACTAGCTACAATTAATGCTGGAACAGGTATCTTCATCCAATATACTTTGGAGACTATCCTGAAGTTATGCAAGAAAGGATTGGAGATCGGCTTCCCAAATTTTCAGAGGAAGAAAAGGATTTGCTTAGGAACTCAATCGACTTTGTTGGTCTGAATCACTATACATCAAGGTTTATTGGTCATGTACCAGATAGCCCTGAAGAAGGTGATTTCTATAAAGCCCAAGAGATGGAGAGAATTGGTAAACGTTGATACTACCTAGTATTTCATACTCATTATTTTTTATGAGATCTTAGTATTTCATAGAAAAACTTATGTTGATGTCTAATGTTCTTGCTTTATCATCAGTTGAATGGGAAGGGGGTGAGAAAATTGGTGAGAAGGTATGATTCCTCTCTCTCTCGTTCGCAGATACAGATCTTGCAGTGTTTGTGAGCGTGCATATATCTTTAGATTGTCTCTGGACTGCTGAAAGATTTTATGTGGCAGGCAGCATCAGAATGGCTTTATGTTGTTCCTTGGGGCATTCGGAAGGTTCTCAATTACATAGCACAGAGATACAATAATCCTCCAATATACGTGACTGAGAATGGTATAACGTGGACATTTACCATCAGAAGAAAAACGGTTTATATTTTCAATAGATTTTCTTTGTAGAACTCTTATAGATGCACACATAGTTGCTAATTGGATATTTTTAGGTGACCTTGCTTTTCCAATTTGGCCAATTGGCTGGTACAGAATAATAGAACCTTAAACACTCACTTCTATATATTAAGATATGATCAAGAAATATTTTGGGCTGATAAGATCTCTATTTATTGGTGGAAAATTACTTAATGCATCCATGTTAGGTGTCCCTCAAATTATAGTGCTGAAGGATATTTTCAATTATGCTAAAGTACTCTTCTTTCACTTTCTCTGAACCTTTTTTCCACAACACATACAGGTATGGATGATGAAGATAATGAAACTTCTCCACTTCATGAGATGCTCGATGACAAATTGAGAGTTGTTTACTTCAAAAGATACCTTGCTGCTGTTGCTCAGGCAATCAAGTTGAGTTACTTCATTACATCATATTCTGTTTCAATTCCGTCGAATAATAAAGTGGTTCATTCATATTCTTCACTTGCAAGTACTTGGTAAATTGTGCACCAAGCCAATTATTTGATGCCTGCTAATTATGCCAATGTTTGTCTATGTGCATCACCATTCATCTTTATTTTATCAGAGCTAAGTAGTCAACTGATTAATCCTAAATTTTGAATCTGTGCTACCATTACATGCTCAAATAAATAAATAAATAAATAGAAGGGGGTGTGGGTTAGAAGAAGTTTGGCCACTAATTGCCATTTGAATTTTGATATTGCAATGAAAATACTCACTATTTAGAATTTGAAATTAGGTAAGCAAAATGCCTGTTTGGTTGTATTTTCATAAAGAGATAAAACATTTTATAGAGAATAAAAAGGAAACTCAGGAACATTATGTTTTAATGATTTTTTTTTTCCTTAAACTCAAAACAACTCAAAACAAAACAAAATAAGGAACAAAAAGAAATGTCATTTTGATTTTCTGTGAAAAGTGGCTGTTTTCAAAACCATTTCTTGGAAAATGTGTTTGGTAGCACATTTTTGCACTATTTTCCGTTTTCATGAATTTTATTTTTAGAAACAGGAACCAAACAACCCAAAAAACTCTTGTAGGTATCTGAATACATGTACAGATTTGTAAGAACTTTTATCGACTACATTACACAAAATAGGTTCACTGGCTGGCTCTAGTTCATTTTTGTTTTACCAGAGATAAATACAAATTGGCCTTTATAAAGTTAGCTTTCATCTTACACTACTTGTCTAAACAGAGACTTTCTTATGCTTATTTGAATTGGTCAAACAAATGTGTTATAAATTCAATTTTGTTTATTGGATTTCTTGGACAGGGATGGAGTAGATGTCAGGGGATATTTTGCATGGTCATTACTAGACAACTTTGAGTGGGCTCAAGGTTATACCAAGCGTTTTGGTTTGGTTTATGTTGATTACAAGAACGGGCTCTCTCGGCACCCGAAGTCTTCTGCTTATTGGTTCTTGCGGTTCTTGAAAGGGGGTGAAGGGAAAAATGGCAAGAAAGACTAATTGACTTGTGCTAGTCTTCAATTAATTTTTGAAGCATATATAAAAAGCCTGGTCTTACAAATTGTCCAAACCTATTTGTGCTTATTAAAAGTGTTTGCAATTGAGTTTTTAGCCATAAAGGACTTTAGGATTGTAAACTTGTGATCTTCATATCCTGTCCAGCAAAAAGAGAAAAAGTTTGCCTTATATCCTGTCCAGTACTAGTGATGGTTCCCAAAGTGATAGTATCCCATGCACATGTTGACCAATGTGCAAATTGTGTGGCTAAATGTATCTCCATAGAACTCTTTAAGAGTCCTTTTGGGGTGTGATACAACTTTAGCCTATTTAAGTTTTTAACTTCTTTTCAGTACTATTTATGAGTCTTATTATACTATTCAGCTGGTTTTTAGCTTTTTTTCTACAATACTTTTAACAAAAAATTTTCAATTTCAGTTAAATAAACTATTCATAAAGGGATTATCTATTTGGTCATAATGAATCAACATCTGATAGGTCATAATGAATCATCAATGAGGCAGAGCCTATATAATATCCTGATCCATGAATCAACTCACACCATTAGTCAAACATGAGCACAGTATGATGGATTAACCAAATTGACACTTCTGTAAACATAAAACGTTCAAGATTCTGCATATATCTCAAACCTCACCAATTGAGCGAACATGAAAAAGTCTGAAACCACCTTATCAGAACCACCGGTTGACAGAATATTATCAACATGAAAACTTGTAACCATACATTGATTTGTACAGCATTACCATGAAGATTCACATGATTTGATCAAATTGAATAAAGTAAAACAAGAAATGCATAAATTCATACATCACGACAACTAAAATAGACGCATTAAATGAGCTCTCAAATCTCACTTTTCCTACTTGTTCCCGACAGGAAACACATGATCCATGCAGTACTTGTTATAAGACCCAACTAAAACATGTCACAATAATACATCTTTCTCCTTTTTATATATTTTTTTTCTACAGCAAACAGATAAATTAGCATTTCAATTGCAAATGATAATACTTTACAGATATATACATATAAATATAATTCACATTACAACACTATTGCTAGAATCAACATGATACATGTGACACTCGACCCCATTGTTAAACTACCAGTTACATGGACTAAATAAAAGACATAAATTCCTAACCCAAAAAATTTTAAACAAAAAGAAAAGACAATTAGGGAAAAATCTATTGAAGAAAAAATAATCCCATCCCTGCCGAGCATCAGTGAAACTAGTACTATATGGGCCTTTTCAACTGTATCTGCTTTCCTAAGTGAGATGATATCAGAAATCTGACTTCATGAGCTTTACTCGAGGTTTTATATTTATGCTGTCAAAGGGCTTTGCCTGTTCTACATGTATGTAATCCCTTGTCTTAAGAACCTGCAAAAGGGTAAAATTTAAAGCATGAAATAGAAGGCTATTCTTTTAAAAATAAATAAAATAATAATAATAATAATAAAATCTGTCCCGGAAAACGAAACTAATTTAATGACCCTCAAGAAGTTCAATTATTGTTTCACTTTTAGAAACATCTCTATGGGTGGTTAAACAGAATGTGTGGACAACAATACAAACTAGACCCTCCTTCAAAACTAGACTCTAAACTTTGTATCTTATAACTGAATTAATGTAAGGATGATTTGTTTCAACACAACACCTTTTCTTTTAGCAGACTTCCACTCTAATTGAGAGCTATGCTTTGGAACCACATTTTTACTCCTTACACTAATTTTACAAAAGTCAAGGTTTCTACCAAAATGAAACCCTTAATTTTACAACTGTTTAATGAACAATACACGCGCGTGCGTGCTACACGCATAAAAAGCTATACATGTTGTAAGTAGTTCTGTAAACCCCATGTTAACTCTAAACAAACACCAACAGCTTTAAAAGGGAAATGATACTTTTTTTTTTTTATTTAAAAAAATAAAAAAATAAGGGAATGGCATTCTCTCAACCAAATCTGAATATGTTAAAAAAATAAAAAATGAATTATCATCATACATGCACATTTATATACAGGTGTAAAAACATGTACAGACGCATGTGTGCATATTTTTTGACTTCTAGCACCTAATTTCTAAAATAAGAATGTTAAGATGGACAAGTGGAAACACAAAAAGATAGGATTCGAAATAAGTAAATTCGCTTAAAGATAGAGGTAGCCCCTATTGATGAAAAGATGAGAGAAGGTTGCTTTAGATGGTTCAATCATTTTCTGAGGAGAGTGGCTAATGCACTAGTAAGTAGTAAGTTGGTCTTTGAGGGAACAAAAAAAGGCAGGAATACCAAAAATCACATTAGAATAAAATGACATTGAGTAACAAAGAGTAAGACTTTAAATAAAGTAGAATGGAGGAAACAAATACATATGAACGATCCTAAGTATTCTATTGAGGATTCATAGCCGACCCCAAAATTTTGGGACTAGCACCTAATTTCTATATCTATAAAAGCAGTGCGCCAACCACCCAGATGGTCAAATGGCACCTCCCTAGGTACTAAGTACCTAGGGCTAGGGGTTGGAGGGGAGGGGTTCAGGTAGTAAGTTGGAGATTCTAAACACACTCCAAAAATAAAAAATAAAAATAAAAGCAGCTGTATGGCTAATCCAGCCCAGCAGAAAAAATAAAAATTCAACTGTATATGATGGTTAATCGCCCAGTAATACTATGTATAATTTCATAGATCACCTATAACAAAACTGTATCAATTATGAAATATGCACTTCAGAATTCAATTTAAATTTTCACCTAATCTAGCAAGATAAAAGTAGGATTTCAACCAAGAAATATTGCAAACGTACCAATGTCTCAAAAAACATCCTTGATGCTTCTTTACGAGTTTTACCAGCTAGTAGATTATCCATGGGGAGTGTCTTTCTTCCATGTACAGCTTCCTTATCAAATAAAGTCTGGAGATACTTGGCAACAGCCCTATTTTGAAAAGGGAAAGAACATCATTGAGGGTTAAGGTTGTATAATGACTATAAGCAATTTTAATTATCAAAAAAGGACTAACAATTTTAAGGTAGAAAAGTACGTAGACATGTTAAAAATCAGAAAACTAAATGACAGACAAACTTGTCTGGCATAATAATCAACATGTTGGCCACAGTCAGTAAGCCCAAACACCATATTTAGGTCAGGCTTCCTAACACAAAAGCTGTAGGTACCAACCAAAACTCAATCAAACAAACAGGCAACAAAAACTCTGGTCTCTAGTGCCTTGCTTAATAGGATAAATATTGCTGCATGTAAAAAAAATAAGGCCAAACAACTGAGGCATACACACCTGGTACGAGATGACCATCCAGTGTTCTCAAGAAGACGAGTGTCTTCAGTACTTGATGGCATATTATCATCTTCTTCTTCAGCTATTTCTTCATCATCTACATTTAAGAATTCTGGGAGAAATGGGAAGAAAAAAAATGTATCAAACATATGAACTACAGGACAAATAAAAACACAAGCAGTAAAAGAAGTTTTTTAAATTACAACCACGATTCACTGCACTGTCCCAAACGAACAAGATAGATAAGCAATATTGTTACCCATGCAGGGCATAACTCATTATCTTTTTTTTGATAAGTAAGAAAGATGTATATTCTGAAAAGAGCATAAGGCAGACCAAATGTTAACCAAAAGAAAAAAAAAAAATGCTAATTTCAAAGAAGAGAACTAAGGAACAAAGGGAGAGAATCACTAGAGGTGAGTCTTCAAGCCCTAGACCAATCAAAATGGGAGCGACTGAAAGAAGCAAGCAACTAGTCAGTGGAGCTTTCCATGTCCTCAAAAGTCCACCAATTTCGCTCTCTCCAAATATACCACATTAAATACAATGGAACTAAATTCCAAATGCTAGATGGGTGCTTTCCAAACCAATTCCACCAACCAAAAAGAGTATCTACAACTGATCTTGGCAAGACCCATGAAATCCCAAAAGATCTAAAAACCAGGCTCCACAACTGATAAGCCTTTTCACAATGAAGTAGCAAATGATCCACTATCTTCCCATTACACTAACACATAATACACCAGTCTACCCCACAAATTGTCGCCTATAAGAATCTTATCCCAAACTTCGGTCCAAACAAAGAAAGAAACACGCCAAGGAGCCTTAACCTTCCAAATACCTTTACAAGAAAAGATAATAGGCAAGGGACCTCTTAACTTGTTATAAAACAACCGGATGTCAAAATCCCCATTAGGCTTCAACTTCCACCTCATCCGATCTCCGACATCCATTAAAGGAACATTTGCTCACAAGAGACGAATAAAGTTCAACCCTTCCTCCATCTCCCTATAATTAAATTCCCGGGTGAACAAACATTCCAACTTCGTCTCTCCCCCTCCCCCAGCCTTGTCAAAAAAGATTCAACAGAGACCTCCTTATCTCTAGCAATACCATACAGCCTCGGGTAAGCCAACTGGAAAGGTTGATTCCCACACCACCCATCCTGCCAAAATCTCACTCTATTTCCCGTCCCAACAACAAACTGAGTGTTTTTTCTAAAATCCTCCCAACCCATACAAATAACTCTCCATAAACCACACCCATGAACTCCCCTGCCTAACTTAGAAGTCCATCCCCCCCATTCTTCCCTAAACTTTAAAGCTACCACCCTTCTCCAAAGCCGAGTTTCCTCATTCCCAAACCGCCAAAGTCATTTCCCTAATAAAGCCTTATTAAGAGTAGTTAGTTTCCTTATACCTAAACCACCATTAGCCATAGGCGCACATACTTTATCCTATCCTACCAAATGTGTCTTGCTATCACTCCACAGAAAGTCCCTGTGCAACTTTTCAATTCTATTAGCCACGAGTAGGAATAGTGAACAGCAAAAGAAAATAAGTTGGAAAACTAGATAACGTGCTCTTGAGCAACGTCAATCTACCCCAAGAGCAACGTCAATCTACCCCCCTAGACAAATACTACAACTTCCACCTGGCCAACTTTCACTCAAAATTTTCCAAAATAGGATTCCAAATTGAAGGGGATTTGTGAGAAGCCCCCAACGGCATGCCAAGATAAGACATAGGCAAAGTTCCAACCTTGTAGCCCAAAATTTCAGCCAAGGCGTGCACATCATTTACCGCCCCTATTGGAACCATTTCACTTTTCTGCACATTGACCTTCAAACCTAACACAGCTTGAAAACAAAGTAACAACAAACTAACATGAAGAATTTGCTCCACATCTACATCACAAAACAAAATAGTATCATCTGCAAACAAGAGATGCGAAACATATTCCCCATATCCCTCCTACCATTAGCTTTAAAGCTCCCCATATCCCTCCTACCATTAGCTTTAAAGCCACGGAGTAATCCGACAGCCTCCACTATTTTCAACATCCTACTAAAAACCTCCATCATAATCAAAAACAGTATAGGGGATAACGGATCCCCGTCTCAAACCCCTTGAACTACCAAAGAAATTAGTTGGAGACCCATTGATCAATACAGATTACTGAACCGTGGATATACAAGTGGATCCACTTACACCACTTCTCCCCATAGTCCATTCTCTTCAACAAATCCAGAAGAGCCTCTCAATTCACATGATCATAAGCTTTCTCAATATCAGGTTTACAAATGACCCTCGGAACCCTACTCTTCACTCGACTATCAACACATTCATTCGCAATAAGAACCGAATCAAGGATCTGTCTCCCATCCACAAAACTATTCTGAGACTCAAAGATCAACTAATCTAACACTACTCTCAAACGATTTGCCAAAACCTTAGCCAAGATTTTATACACTCCCCACCAAGCTAATAGGTCGAAAATCTCTAATATTGGAGGCATCATTCTTTTTTGATATTAAAGCGATGAATGTAGTAGTGTTGAGAGTTTTTTTTTTTTTTTTTTTTTTTTTTTTTTTTTTTTTTTTTTTTTTTTTTATAGGTTAAAAAAAATAAAAAACATAAAATTTTTTTCAAACTTACAATGTTGAAAAAACTCTTCAAAAATCGCTAAGACATCTTTCTCCACTACTCTAAAACAATAATGATAAAAAGTCATAGTAAAGCCATCCGGACCTAGAGCTTTGTCCCCTTCCAAGTCTCTTACAACCTGAAAATTTTCCTCTCTCAAACTTCCTTTCAAGCCAAACCCTCTCCGTATCCCCAATACAATCAAACTCCAAACCCTCCACAAAAGGCTTCCACCCCTCCGGCTCCTGATACCCTCATAAACCATCCCATATGGAAGTTAGCCAAGATGCTCAAATGATTATACCCTCTATGGGAGTTAGCCATCTTGTGGAAGAACTTAGTATTATTATCTCCTTCCTTGATGCATAACATCCTAGATTTTTGTCTCCAGGAAATTTCTTCTGAAGAAACAAGATGCTCCACCTGGGACCTCAAATCTACCCTATGACATTTCTCCCCATCAGTAAGTCCAAGATCCCCTTCCTCAGCATCTAAATTTTTCAACTCCTCCAGCAATTGTTTCTTCTAACGATCTACATTACCAAACTCTCTACGATTCCACCGCACAATGTCCTCCTTTAAAGCCTTTAATTTTTTGGCAAGCACGAAATTAGGTGTACCTACAAATGAATGCCAACTCCACCAGGACTGAACTCTATCCACAAACCCATCTGTCTTCAACCACATGTTCTCAAACCGGAATGGACTTTTCCCCCTCGCCATTCCCCTGCCTCCAAGAGAATTGGACTATGATTTGAAATAGGACGAGGTAAAATCCTTTGAATAACATTTGGGTAGTGTTCCTCCCAATCAGGAGTTACCAAAGCTCTATCAATCCTAGACATCAATGGTTGATCTATACCACTTGACTAAGTATGGCTACCTCCTTCCAAAGGCAAGTCAATCAAATTATGATCCTCGATAAATTCAAAGAATTTTTCCATAACTCATTATCATTAGCAATTTATAGGTATCACCTAACTCCACAGCAACGGGCACTACCCAGCAACAACACGTAGTGGAAATAGTTCCTTCATGATTAGGCTTTAGGAAATATAAAAACTACAGGAATAGTAGACACCAATCTTATGGCTTAAATACAAAAATTGCTTTGCCATACATATAACTTATTCATCCAATTAGCCTCACCTCACAAGTTATTCACTTCACAAGGTAGTGCAAACAAAATTTAGAACACAATTCAAAATTTCTAAATGGAGAGAATCAAAAACAAAGAAAAGAAAGAAAAATGAACCTGTGTCATTCCCAACTGTGACATCTTCAAAACCCTGCACCATGTAGTCAAAACATTTATCTTTAAGGAATGCATGAAAAATATAAGACAAATTTGAATTCAATTGAACAGAGAATATCAACAAAGTATTCTTAACATGTATGACAAAAATGCATCATCCTAATTATTCCTGAAGATGACCTTGCTCTAACAAATATTGACCATGCTCAAGAATCACCCAGTTAAGGAATAGAAAAATAGTAAAATTTTCAGTTGATCACATTTTATGCAACAAAACAAAGTTAAATATGAAATGGTAATATAATATAATTGATAACTCCATGTTTTTGTTTGTGTTCACATGTTCACACGTATAATACACATGCATGTTAAGCCAAAAGATGGACCAAAATGTGTTCTTGGTCAGGGTGAAAGAATATATATATATATGTGTGTGTGTGTGTGTGTGTGTGTGTACAACTGTGGTTTGAGTTTGGATATATACATATACATATATATATATATATATTACTTATGTATTATGTATTTATAACAATATTCTAAGAGGGAAAATAAAATTTCGGGCAACAAATAAAAGGGAGGAAAACAACTAAGGAAGAAAACATAAAACTTACACTACGATCTTCAACACCAGGACAGTCAAGGGCAGGGACTTCTCCATCCATGATACTATTTGGATCAGCTTCTTGACAGTCTGCATTTTCTTTAACATTCAGGGAAGCATTATTCACATCCAAATCAAGCTCTACTGAATGTGTAGAATCTATTTTCATTTCTCCCATACACATAAAGTTAGAGGTAGGGTCTTTGTCATCACAACCCAAGTCTACAGGCACAACTCCATCCTCATTCAAAACCCCTGGCTTATCATTTCCTGTTTCCTCCAAAGGCTGGTTACCATTTTCAAAAGCTAGAATATGGCATTCACTTGCAAGTGAACCTTTTATATTCTCAGCAAGTTCAAGAGAACCTGACTGTAGGTGTGCACTGATTTCAACCCCATGTTCTACAATTTCAATGGCATCAACGGCATTCCCATTGCTCATATTCACCACAAAAGCATCGCCCTCAACAGTCTGAGCATCCAATTTATTATCAAGTGACATGCATGAAGCGCCAACCGGCAGAGAAGCAGATGCATCTTCAGTTTTATCCATTAGAGATGGCTGAACCACAAAGTCTACTGGCACATTGCAAATATATCCAGAAACAGGTTCAGTTGCAGATAATGATTCAAGCCCATTAACAAAAAATCCATTGACTGCATCAGCAACTTCAACATTCCCTCTCTCAGTTCCCATTTCATAGAACTCTCCCAAGGGGTCATGTTGAGAAAATCTAAACTCCTGTATGTCAGAAATAGCCTTTGGCTGCTCTTGAGAATTCATTTCTTGCAACCCTAAGTTAAAACTTTCAACCTGCTGCCTCTCAGTCTGAATGGAATTGTCAGCAGGTTGTGCTTCTACATCACTTCTGACTACCACAGGCTCAGTGCTCCCATCCATTTCACTTTCTTCAGCAACATTTGGCCTAACAGAAGATTCCATACCCTTTGCTACTTCTGAATTATTGCCTTGATCATTTTCAGAAATTCTAATGCCACTTAGATCAAATGTCTCACTGTGCAAGAATATTAAGTTGGCCGATATACCTGAAAGATAAATCAAAATCTCAGGTAGCTTGTAGGCTGATGTTTAAACAGTTGCATAAGCGGATGCTGCATTGTTTGGAACTAAAAAAGGAAAATATCACCAAACTCCAAAAAAATAAATTAGTTACGACATAATGAAACCGATACAGCAGTAATGACTTAGGTCAAATGCATTCATCTCAATGAAATTCATACAACCAAAACCAAATATTTACATTTCAAAAGTAACACTGGTGGCCATATTGTTGATGAAGAAGCAGCAAAACAGTGGTATTAACAGGCAGAGGCATGCAAAAGACCGATGTCATGAAACGTCTTAAGTGGATATAAAACCATCAAGCTATAATTATTTCCAGCTGGGAACATATACATAAAAGATGCTAGGTTCATAGAAGCAAGTCTTCAAAAAAGGCTAATGGGATGCATAAATGGCTGTTACCATTTTTTTTCTCAGGTTAAGTGTATCACAATATTTTTTTTGTTTTTCCTTTTTCTAATATAGAGGGGTGTTAGAAGTGTTTCACCAACTTTACATATATAATGCAATCAAACTTTTAAGTAGCCAACGAAAAAGACAGGGACAGACAAAGGGAACTTAAACTATATAAATTCAGAAAGCATCAAAAGCAATAATTAAAGTTTATTCTTTAAAAAAAAAAAAAAAAAAAAGAGTCAAATTATTGAATATATAGAACTAGAAACTCACCAGTACAAATGGGTTCATTAAATATTTCATCTTCCAAGAATTGTCTAAGAATAGTTGAGATCTCAGGACGAGTGCAAGGAGCTTTCTTTCTTACACGACGTATGTCTTCAGTATTTGTCAACTGTAGACGAATTGTGCTAAAGAAAAGAAGGAATGTTCGTTAGTTCTTTATTTAAGAGAGAAAATATTGCATATTTAAAAGCTTACTACAGGATAACAATCAGGCACTAAAATAAATAAATAAAACACATAAACAGTGCTGCCAGAAAAAAAAAAATTATCATTATATTACGCAGATATAGGCAGGTTGGCCAAAGAGCATAGCCATTGGAGTTAATTGTCACTTTCAAGATGGTCCAGGATATCCATAAGTTGATCAAGTTTTATTTTTCTTTGTTAGTTACAGACAGATCCAGCCCTTTTTGGGGGCAAGCTACACACACACCCAATGTCCTTTTAACCCACAACATCACCTTCCATCCTCTCATGTGCCAATGAATCATTTTTTTTTTATAAGTTCTGGCCCAAGAGGAGGGAGAATGGAAGATTTGAACTTCATAACCTCCTCTTTATATGGCATAGTCCCTAGCCAATTCCACTACCCCTTGGGATTGCAGATGTAATGAACCTTGAACCATTGACCTCACATTTTACGCCATACTTATGGGAAAGGCAGTGCCATCTGAGCAAATGTTCATAGGCTAAAAGAAAAGAGATTTAATCATTTTTACCAAAAGCAAATAAAGCAGATAGCAATGTTACTAGTAATGGACATACTATGGATAATTTTTGTTCAAGAAGTATGGCTTTTCTTTGCTAGTAATGTGAAGATGTTATGGGGTATAATGTTTATCAACAAGAGAAGAGGGGAATTATTCTCTTTCAAGACACACTCACAACAGACAAGCCAAGATAAAGTAGATCATGAGAGAGTGATAACACTACAGTGGGGTGGAAGTAGGGCGAAGGGCTGGCATTAGACAAAATGGATGACAAAGGAAAAGCTATGTGCCTCAAATCAGATGATATCTCCTTTATTTCTACACTTCTTTTCAACACATGAGCTCCCAGCAAACTTCTATGAAGATAATAATTGAACAATGTTCATGAACTAGAAAAGAATACGATTTTTTTTGGTCTCTTCATTTTTTTCTAAATAATTTTCACTGAAACAGAATACAGCACTACAAAGTAACTTTAAGAAACTGTAATAAACAGATGAACTACAAATGATGGCTAGTAGCCATTAGTGTAAACAAAGTAACGGACAAAGAATATAAAACATACTCGCCATGCAGGACCATTGTCTCATCCATAAGAACTTTCCTCTTCAAGGCACTAGATCGAGGCGCAGAACGCAAGCGTTTCATGGGTACTACTTCAGGGGCAGGTGGAGTGGGCTTCATTTTCAAAACTGAAGATCTTCTTCCAACTAAAGCAACAAAAATTCATTTCAGTCATAACCTTATACTGACCAAAGCAAATATTACGTGCCAAATTGAGTTTTAAATACTATTTACATCAAGGAAAGAATTAAGGTAAAAGGCCCATTAACTCATCCAACAGTCATAGTATCATTATAACATGCATGCATCAAACGAAAGGAATCAGGAAAGAACCACTTTGATACCTAAAATGGAAGACAACAAATCATCGTCATCAGGAATGGATTCTGCAGTTTTCTTGGATTGTGTCATGCCAAAAGATTCAACTGAATTTACACTCTGCACTGTCAGAGTGCTTTCTGTGAAACTACGCTTTTTCCCCGAGATCAGTTCAATCCCAGTGGCAGCTCCATCATCCCCAGCCAGGGCTTCTTTGTCTGGTGTAGAATTCACTAGCAAATCATTCTGTTTTGCAGTGAGTGCCTCCACTACAGAGAGCATCTTTTCCGGTGCAGGAAAGTCAGAAGTCTGGGGACTACTTAAATTATTCAACTGACTATTACTATAGACTGCATTTTTCATTTGCTCATCTAACTTCCTGGAATCTGACTGAATTTCTTCACATGGAGCAGATTCTGAAAATGAATTTTTTTCTAAGACCATATCCGTAACATCAGTAGCAAGGCACTCTTCACCTAAAACAAGATGAAAAGACATAATCAATAGATACCAGGGCATGCTCAAAAATAGGGATTGTCATGTGTCAACATAGACTTTATGCCTATTGTTTAAATTAGTTACATGCATATGAAACATGATTAGCATTCAATGAGCACAGTCCAACGAATTGAGGTAAGTTACTGCGAATAACCTGGGCGGAGGGCTTGTTGGGTGGTGGAACTAAGTAATAAAAACTTCAGACACTAAGTTGCAAGAACCACTAAATAAATACCTCCAAGAGATGACAAGTCAGGTTGGCTTTGATGGGCATTGCATGCCCGAAGCACATGCGATTGATTTGATTGCATAACATCATTAGCAACTGGATCTGAAGTCTCTGTCTCCTTCAGTTCCTGACAAGCCTGAGCTTCAGTATTCACAACCTCAGGTCTCCCAGGTGATTCCAACGGACAGACAGCATTTGAGCATGATCTTCCCACATCATTGGCAATTTCAACATCATTGAGAATTTCCGGCCTTGGTGATGCTTGATCATCCTCCAGATAAGCCTCTGATTCTAGTGAAAAGATGCCACTTGAAAAAGCTTTACGACTAGGATCATCAAAATCAGAGGTGATATGAGAGCAACTAGGAGATGCTACAGTTTCGTCCAATCTAACTCCCACAGGTTCTACACATTCCACGTCAGTTTGATGTACAAAAGATGTACTAGGTTCATTGTCTATTACAACTCCATTATGAATATCTTCTGCCTTGTCTGGACCATCCAACACATCAACTGTCCCATCCGAACATTCTAATTCTCGATGAATAGCTTCAGTTTGCTCAATGGGATCCGAAGAGGGTAAAGAAGTTGAAAGGCAATTATCTGCTAACATGTACTCCATACTAGCTTCAGTAGGTGGCAGATGTTCCTGCGGCTTCACCTGTTTGATGTCTTGGTCACCCAGAAGACAGCCATTCTCGACAGTATCAGCATTCAAATCATTGCGCAAAGACCAATTCACTGTATTTTTACCCCCAAGAAAATCTGACTTTCCAGAAGCAGTTAGAGCGTTCTCTGCTGTAACTAATCCTGTTAAAGTATGATCTAATTCCATATGGTCATCACAGGCTAAAGTCTCCTGAACACTGGATAAGTTTGGCTCTTCCAATAATCCAGGAGTAGATGGAGCCTGAGCATACTCAACAATTTCGGGATCTGTCACTAGAACATCAACCTATTCACACAAAGGGTAATTACACTGATTACATCAGGTAGCAATAATCACTCCTTCCCCCACAGCAGCATTATAGGAAGGGTGGGCAATGAATAAAGGGGAGGGAGGGAGACAGGATACAGAAGTGGGACAAAAGTACAGACAAAAAAACACAGTAAAAAAACCTGATACAGAAGATATTTGGGTATTGTTATAAACCTGATTTCCACCACCATTCATGTGCATGACTTCTGAAGTTTCTGTTATCACCTCATTACTTTCATATTTTGTCTGAGCTGTCTCTGATTGGACAGGTACCTGAGGATCAGCACTGCAATCAACAAATGAATAAGATACATCAGGAAATGATCATTCCATGGATCACGCAGCAGAGAACCCATTCACAATTACAATGCCCTAATAAGTTACAGCCTCTTTATAGTGATGATATAAAAATGACACAGCATAACAATTCAAAATAAAAAGGATAAAAAATAAATCTGAAAATTAAAAAGTTTCAGGCAAACCACTAACATCTTCATCCAAAAACTTTCAAAAAAAGAACAGGCACGTGTCATACATGGCACTAGGGAGTTAAAATCACAAAGTAATGCTGAGGGTCAATTATCTAGCTGAGTCAAACTTGCAGGGCAAAAAAAAAAAAAAGGAAGAACAGCTACTGGTCAAAGAAATTCACCTAAAAAAGGTGTAGCCAAATGGTGATGCAGGGAGCATTAAAACCAAATTCATTTAAGATTTTGTTTCTAAATTTGAAATTATTTTTGAATTTGAATTTAGTTTTTAATATTTAGGGTTTTAAGGGATTTTCCTAGGCATTTTCCTATTGGCGCACTCCCTAAACCCTATTAAAATAGTGCTATTGTAATCGTGAAAGGGGAGATGAATTTGAATAAGAATTATTATTATGAGTTGAGAAAATGTCTCCTCCTTTGTTTCTCTTAGTTTGGTGGTGATGCCAAACACCCCTAGTGGTGATACCTAGGGTTTGCAGGCAGATTACAGGTGGTGACACCTAGGATTTGTTCTGTTGTTCTTTTTATTCCTCTCTTATTTCTATCTTCCTATTTTTCTTCTCTTATCTCTATTTTCCTATTGTGTTCTCCATCAAATGGTCTATGTACCATGCAGCAAGCAGTCCACAGAACAAAATTATTGATGCCTTCTTCCTTGTACAATTTTTTTTTACTTTGTTATAACTACCAACTACTCGTTTAAAAAAATAAAATAAAAACAAACACATACAAAAGTTGTAGTGCAAAAATGAATTTGTTTATGATAATGGACAAAACACTGTTAGCCACAAACATGCACAGATTCATCACCAAAACAAGTTCCTACACCTGTCAAACATAAAGAAATCACAAGCAATGAGATTACTATCTTTTTTTTGATAAGTAAGAAGAGAATATTATTAATAAAAGAATAGCAAGAAAAGCACACAAAGTTCACGGTAGTGAACAAAAGAAAAAAGAAACAAAAAGACATAAGCAACCCCTAATCTATACTAATAGATGAAAGAAAATCCAACAGGGTAGAACAATCCGAATAGCCCCAACAACGAGACCAATCGAAGAGGGTCCGCTGGCAATACTCTAATAATTGAACCACATTTTTCTCCTCATCCTCAAAAGACCGTCGATTCCATTCAGTCCAAATAGTCCACATTAAACATCCTAGAACCAAATCTCAAATATCTGAGCTATGCTTCCCAAGCCAATGATACCAGCAAAATAATAAGTCCACAACTGAGCCTGGCATGACCCATTCCATCCCAAACAACCGAAGCATATGCATCCACAAAGAATGGACTATCGGACAAAAAAGTAATGGGTAATCCACAGATTCCGCATTACAACAGCACAAACAACAACGATTCACCAAAGTGCGACCACGAAGCATAAGATTATCCAAAGTTAGAATCTGACCATGGGCTGCTGTCCACATAAAAAAAAGCCACCCTTTTAGGAACCTTAACTTTCCAAATTCCTTTCCAAGGGAAAGTGGAAGGAGTTGCATTTCGAATCTTATGATAAAAGGACCGAGTATCAAACTTCCCACTGCCATTAAGATCCCAACAAAGTCTGTCACACCCTCCTTCCCTAGGAATTCGAGTTTGGATGAAATGAAGAAGGGAGTAGGAAGCCACCAACTCCCAATCATTGAAGTACCTGTGAAAACTTAAACTCCATACTCTGTCATTATCACCCACAAGAGGGCTTAACACCTCAGAAATACAAGCCTCCATATTAGCTGAACACAAAAATAACTGAGGATAAATAATTTTGAGAGGAACATCACCAGTCCACTTATCATGCCAAAAAAGAATACGAGAACCATCCCCCACCACAAAAGAGAAATACTTAGCAAAAGTTTCCCACCCTTCACTAATACTCTGCCATAACCCACAACCATGAGACCTACTACAAGCTCTAGTGCACCAACCCCCTTTTCTTTCCCCATATTTTAATGAGATTACTGTCAAGCTCTAGTGCAATGAGATTACTGTCAATCACCTAATATTGAAATCTTCAAATGCTTAAAACAAATATCATTCTAGATGAAATTATTATACTTTTTCTGCACAATTTGCAAACATGTTGAACTATTTGAAGTTGAGAAAGTGTCTTCTTTTACTTGTTTTTCTTTTATTTTGCACGGTAATTTTTTTTTGGGGGGGGGGGGGGGGGGGAAGTAAAAGAAGAGCAGAGCAGAATGCAGAAAGTATAAAAGGACCCAAAAAATCATAATCTAAAATTTTAAAGAGGAAAAGTCAATCTGCCCAACACCATTGCGCTAACAAAAATCAAATAAGTTGAACGTGGTTTTGAGCACCTCTTCATTCAAAAATGAGTCAAAGAATCATTGGTATACACAAATATGCATGACATAAATGCGTAGACACAAAAATAGAATTAGAGAGGATATAAAATAGTAATGCCCTAAAAAAACAGCTTACTCTGAAATTCCATCATGCCCCGGACCTACAACCTTGTTCAAGAGCAGCTCCTGTTGGTCAAATGTTCAAGGAAAAAGAAAATTATATGTGAGATGAGAAAAGAACTAGGTTAATGAACCATGCATGAGCTGCAAATAGCATCAAGAAAAGCTCAATACAGCACCCAGAAGAAAAATAAAAATAGAGCTCCAATAGAGATCCAGGAAACCTCCATCACATAAATTTGAATGTGGTTACACCAAAATTACCTCATCAAGGTCTAAACCAATCTGAGATGTGTCACCGTCACCAAACCGCTCTAAAAATAGACCACAAAATGTCAAAATCAGTTCAATTGTCCATACAAAATTAAAAGCTGCACCATCAAGCCATGATGTACAAAAATCAGAGAAACACTAACCATCCAATCCAAACTGTGATGTTGAGTAAACCACACCCTCCATTGTATCTTGGAGGGTAATCTGCTCCTTTGTACTGACATGATGATCAACATAATTACTGCACGAAAGTTAAATGTTAATACACATGAATAAAATCTTTTTCCAGAGCATCAATAGAAGAATTTATTATCCATATTCAAGAGCAGGATATACAATCAAATCCAATCCCCAATTCCATTGTAGGCACCCTCAAGTTCTTTTTTCAATAAATATATCCAATAAATAACCAGGCTGATAAAAGAGAAAATCATATCCACAAACAATTGGAACTTTCAAAAAGTAACACTAATAATGAATTCAGCTGTGCCTCAAGAACCACTGCAACATACCCATCCAGCTTAATTTGCTCATTATAAATATAAATCATGATGTGCAACAAACTAAAAATTCAATTTTTTTTTATAGTGAAAATTTACACAAGCACCCAATGAGTTATGAAACAACCTTACCCTCCATCCATTTTTATGGGAGGAGGAAGTGCTGTTTGAGATAAAGCTCATTGGCAAAGGACCACAGATTATTTAAACAAAGGCTGAAAATTCTGGAACTAACCCCTGAAATATTTCATTATCTGGAAGCTCAAAATCATCAAGATCAAATGTCTCTGGCAAGGTGATGGAGTGATATGGTGCAGTAGATTCTTCAGGTGGTAAATCAACAGCAGTGGAGCGAAAAGCTTGCTTTATCTTGAGCAAAGCCTCACTGCAATCATCAAAAAGGTAATTCACCTTTCTAGAGTATATTCTCACTACACCAAGCAGAAGATGGCTGGACAACCGAAGTGCAATTGGTACTTCAGGAAAAAGAATTGAATCTGCTCAAAAAAAAATAAACCATGAAAATTAGGCAATGCAATTAGTTTCTATTATCTATAATCTTAACATATACAAAACCGAAGCCTTTGACTACTTCTAATGTAGATACATAACTTTAGAAGCCTCACAATTTTATACATTATTATTTTTAAATATATTTTCTAATTGAGTTTAGATTCTATTCTATATTTAAACCTTCATTAGAATCTTGCCAAATCATACTTCCATTAAATGGTAGAAAAGATAGTTATATCCACAATCTCAATCATAATAAAAGTTTATTAATAACTACCATAATTATCAAATTTCATATTTTGGTCAAAAAAAATGAATGAGAAAAAACAAATCATATTCTTTAAAATTTCCCATGCTATGCACGGGTTACTGACTAGTCGTAACAAAGTATCTAGTTTCTTCAAAACAGGAGTTCACCATCAAAAACAGGACTTTCAAAATAACTTTAGCAAATGCAAACATTACACGGCAGCAATAAAATCCTCAATAAGAGGCCTCCAAAGGATAAGAAATCCTCTCAACGAGCAGTTGAGAGAGACCACCCTCCCTCAACCTTACTTCCAAGACCAAAGAGAAAAATCTCAAGGAGAACACCACCAATCACTCAAAAAATATCAAAACAGGTCCATGCCAAAGAACCTCCAAGGGGATAACTGAACACAAATTTTGGTGGGAGAATGGAAAATCCTAATAAAAATTTCACACATCGCAGGACTAAAGAATGTTGAAAGCACCATATAAAATGGAGATCAAGAAAAGAGCGGAAGACTAAGCAAGTTGCAATATTCAATTGACAATTCCAATCCCATAGCATTCAAGTACATTATCATGTTGTCTGTCTCACACCACTCAACTAAACTTTCAATGTCTTAACAAATTTCCAATACCTGACTGACAACTAGACATGTAACATGGGACTAAGCATGTGATATTGGTTAATGAGCATCATCACTGTGCATAATTATCATTTTCAAAAATAATGAAGCCAATTTAGGGTGAGTTTGGTAGAGCTTATTGCAACTAGGCTTTTTTTTTATAAAAAGGTGTGACTTTAATAATTACGTAATTAAAATGGGCTTCTTGAAAAAACTGAGAGTTTGGTCAAAGCTGTTAAAAAGTGCAGTTCAATAACCTAAGTGTGATACCCCAAATTGTGCGGATTTGATTAGATTGGATTGTTTGAGCGTGTCTATTTGTTGTGCATGCATGTGTGAAGTCCCACATCGAGAACGTGAGTGATTACGAGGAGCCCCAATTGCAACTTGACTAATCCTTTTGGGACATAAGTGTAGATGTGACTAGTGTTTTTCTCAGGTCGTGAAAAATGGTATCAAAGCAAATTTGGTAATGCCATGTGGCTCAAGGGAACGACACTGCAGCACAAGGGCCCTAACGAGAACATCAGGAATTTAAGTGGGGAAGATTGTGATACCCAAATTGTGCGGATTTAATTGGATTTAATTGTTTCAGTGTTTTACAGGTGTATGTTGAGTCCCACATCAGGCGTTTACTAAGTGAATATTGGATTTATAAGTGAATATTGGGTTTATGAGTGATCACATCAGGCTTGTAACTTCACTAGTCCTTTTGGGGTGTAAGCATAGATGTGGCTAGCGCTTTCCTCAAAGCATTACACTAAGAGTTTGGTTAGCACTTACTAAAACTGCTGTTTGAGAAGCAAATTACCAAGAAGGAAAAAGTATCATATAATGGGTCCTTTTAAACTTGTTATCATTTTTCCTCAATAGTAATAATAATATTGTTATATTATTATTATTATTATTATTATTATTATTATTATTATTATTATTATTATTTGTCAATAGTAATAACTCTGAATTTTCCTCATCAATGAATACATAATAATTATCCAATTAATAGTTACTATTAATGACTTTTAATTCTTTTTCCTTATCAAGGCACACACAATAACCCTTTTTAACCTTTATTTTTTTTCTTTTTTCTCATCCACCCATTTCTCACCCATTTTATTTTATTTTGTTTCCTTTTCTTTTTTCTCCTCCACACAAGAACCCTCTAGAAATTGGCATGTCTAACCTGACTTCTCTCTTTCCCATTTCAAATGGCCTATGCATTATTCTTTCAATTTTATTTTTTTTAGATTGGCATCTCAGCACAGCAGAACAAGGACGATGGACAGGAGCAACTCATTCGTGGGTTTGCGGCTTTTGAAACTTAAAAATGTTTAAAGCCAAAGAACAAATAAATCAGAGAAGTGGAGCAAAAAAAAAAAGAATAAGAGAAATACATACTGGAATACTAACGGGGATTGGCCAATCTGTTACACCTCAATCTCAGTGAGTTGAGTATAGATCAATTTTGGGTTTGGGTCAATTTTGGGGACTCTTTGTTTCTTCCAATTTATGAGCTTGGGTCAACTTTTGGTTTCTCTCCGAATTTTCAGATTGAGGATTTCCAATTTTAGGGACTTTTTTTTTTTTTTTTCAATTTATGGGTTTTGGGAGTGAGAACTGAGAACAAAGATTCTCTCCATGTATTTCTCATTAGAGATGAGGGTAAAATGGAGAGTTCAACAAAGAGTGAGGTTTGGAAAACTGGAGAGTTGTGGTGGGAACTAACTGCAGTTTCAAAATGCAGCTATACACACACTTATTTCCCCAATAATCATGTTTTGGAAAACTTACCAAATGCACTAAATTGCGTTTAAACTAAGCCATCATTATTTTTGGCCAAATAAGTGCTAACCAAATAGGCAATTAAAAATCAGAAAGTTAAAGTTGGAAATATTTCCATGTTTAAAAAATAACCTCATAGGTTGAGAGTTGCTAAAATTGCAGCCACAAAGATGTAAGGAGAATTGGTGATGCAGCTTAGTGTAGGAGTAGGACAATGACATGAGTCATTATGATGGTAGCAAAGCAAAACACTAATGCCACTAGTCCTAGGACGAAATGGCATCTTCTCACCCATAAATGGGGGGTGCAAGGTAACACCACGGGTCCAGATCCAAGCGGGCGTGTAAACTTTCTTTACCAATTAAAAAGAGCTAAATCTTATAAACATGGCAATTCAGTGCTGCTTCTCTAGAGGGAGAACAGTTGTGTTGGGTGGAGGTAAAGTGTTCATGGTGGTATGGGATTGCAACAGGACAATTGTGACCAGTTTCTTGATTTCTCACATTAAAATCATAGTAAGTAAGCTTACTAGGCATTTCCGGAATTTCTTTCAATTGCAAAGAACAAAGATGCTTCTGTTCTTTCCAGCATGGAGATTTTTAATGAAGAGGAACATGATCTTCGAATATTCAAGCTTTCTATGATTGGGAATTGGAATCTGTGGAATTATTATTAGGTTCTGTGTATGCCAATATCCCAAGAGGTTCTAGATTGCTTGAGCTAGAGGTTGAATGACAATGGTCAATTTGAGGTCCATTCCTATTATGAGCTTTTCAAAAGTTACACTGGAATCTGTTTTCTTTGCAAGAGTGCTTGGTGTAATAAAGCTCCTAGGAATGTGGCCTTCTTTGTATGGACAACTATATAGGGTGAAACTTTCATATGTGGCAGTCTTATGAAAAGAGGCATTTCATTGGTGAACTGGTGTAGCATGCATAGATGCAATGGAAAGAATTTGGATCATTTGTTGTTACATTGTGATGCAGCTCGGGAGTTGTAGTCTTTACTTCTTTCTATGATTGGGGATGATTGGGGTTCATTAGGTCATGCTTACGACTGTTGCAGAGATATTCTTAGAATGGCCATATTGGTTTGGAAAACATGGCAGCTATCTAGTGTGGAATATGTGCCACGAGCCTTGTAGCTCAACTGGCACCTAATGGCATTTCCAATGGAGACATCCAAGGTTCAAATCCCCCCCTCCCCCCCAAAATTATTGAATTATAAAAAATGAGCAAATATGTTTAATGTGGACACTTTGGAGGGAGACAAATAATCAGATTTTAACGAGATGGAAAGTTCAGTTATCAAGAGAATATTGGTTTGTGAGATCTCTTGGGTTCTGCCAAGATCGGTTGCAGATACGCTTTTTGGTTGGTGGAATTGGTTTGGAAAGCACTCTTCTAGCATTTGGAATTTAGCTCCTTTGTGCCTAATGTGGTGTATCTGGAGGGAGCGGAATTGGCGAACCTTTGAGGATACGGACAAATCCGATGACCAGTTGCTCGCTTTCTTTAGTGGTTCCCTATTTGATTGGACTAGGGCTTGGGGAATCACCTCTAGTGACTCTCTCCCTTTGTTCCTTAATTCTCTGCTCTGTACTTAGTTCTTTGTTGGTTTATGTTTGTTTTGTTGTCTTTTCTTTTTGTTTCTTTCCTTCTTTGTACTCCTTGCTCTACCTTATGTTTTTCATGAGGTAGCTCTTTGAATATACATCTTTTTACTTATCCAAAAAAAAAAAAAAAGATTCACTTTCATTTAGAGTATAATTTTTCTCTGAACTGTTCTCTAGAAGAGTTTTGTATACACATCCTGTATACAGAAAATTTCTTCTCCTTTTCGATAAATGTATTACTTATCCAAAAATAAATAAAGATTCAAAGCAAAGGTTTTTATTTAACCTTTTCAATAAAAGCGTTATTTATCAAAAAAAGAAAAAAATAATGATTCTAAACACGGTTTTATTTAATCTATTACAATTGCCATTAATAATTTAATGTACGGTTACAATTTTCAAATTTAAACATAAGATATAAATACAACACAATTACCATCTGAAAATTATTTTCAAAAAATTAAAATAACTTTGCATAAATAGGATGAAAATTTCCCAGGAATAATACAATAAATATACGTAAGAGGCCTCCTTTTTGCTAGTCGGATTTAGATCAGTTGCAGGGCACTAGCCTAGCAATTATATAGGGCTACTGGACCTCTAATTAAGGATTTGATCACATCAATGTAAATAAATGTAACATTTACAATACTCCATCAGCATTATAACCTTTCCATCTAAAGATTTAAAAACAACCTCAGTAAACTATGTTATTAATATTAAAACTTATGAATCAATTCTTTCATTTGCTTTTGTCCACAGGAACAACTACATGTTATTCTACCGACCCCTAGAAGGCATCCATAATGACATTCAAAAATGGGCCACTAGCAGGGGCGGAGCTACATGTCATGGCCCCCCCAAAATTTTTGAAATTTTTTTTTTACTATATAGAAATATTTAATATTTTAATAATTAGCCCTCAAAAATGGGACTTGGCCCCCCCCAACTATTTGAGTTGGTCCAATAATGTTCTTAAAAAAAATTGTCCAATTTGTCTAGTAATTATAGAGAACGTATTGTTTCTCAAATTCATTTTTTATAGTAAAATGTTTTCTCATATTTTTTAAAGTTTTGGATCATTTATGTCTGTGAACACTTCATTAATTCAATTGAAATTTTTTTACTCACAACAGTAGAAAATTTGGTAACTTATATTGAAAATGAAAATTGTAAAGATTTCACCATGGAAGATGGTGAAAGATTAATTTAATTCTATGAAGCATTTAATTTTAAGGATTCATTACGAAAGATACTAATTTTTTGTGCATGTGTATAGATACATGTGTTTGTGTATGTGTATAAAAGTTTGTATAGACTAATAAATTAGCAACACAAATCGGCCCACCCAAACAAAAATTTCTGGCTCCGCCCCTAGCCACTAGGAGGCCACTGAGAAAACAAAAATCCAGTAAAATGACACTTAAAATCTACAAAATTCTGGTACCACATAGCCAAGAGCCTTGTAGCTCAACTAACACCCACTGGCGTTTCCAACGGAGACATCTAGGGTTCAAATCCCCCTCCCCCATTCTAACTATCAAATTTTAAAATAAAATAAAAAATCTGGTACCACATAAACAACAATGAAACCCACTTCACTCAACCAAGCATACTTCACACTAATCGAAACTTTTTTCACACAATTTTTTAACTTTTCCCATAACAACTTAAAGCTCAGAGTTTCTTTGTTTTCCTCTTAAAACTTTTTAACTTTTCCTCTATCAAATTGAGGCAAGTTCTCCACTATTTGGCAAAAAAATTGAAAGCAATACAGCTAAGTTATTTACAATTTATTTTTATATTCCTCTGCTTTCTGAGTAACCAAAAATAATATAAATCAAAAGTACATAAGGTGAAGAATTAAGACTGACCTACTGAGACGCCAATATCGGTATCGGCCACCTGATTCTTCCGCAGCTTCCGCTCCAAATGTGCCGCTATCCATATCGTCCCAAGTGGGCCTTTCTTGGCCAATATAAACTGAGAATAAAACATTTCCTATATATATATATAATTATATATATGTCTAACTGTCTATCTCCCCCTCACTACCCACACTGAAACCCTAGATTTCATACAATCCCCAAATTCCACTTCAAATTTGACAACAAAAACAACCAACGACCCTTCAAAACAGTTTTTAGCTTCTACACCATGCTGTCACTACACAGAACATCAAAAACCAACGAAGAATCCTTCGAATTATTCAACAAATTTACATAACTTACCACACACAAACCCCTAAATCACACACAACTACAATTCCTCGAAAAAACCCCTAAATTTCCACTTGTATCCAAGCCAGAAAAGCTCAAGTTCAAGGAAAGCCCTAAAAGCCCTTGGAATTCAATAATAAACCAAAACCCTAATTTCCACTTGAATCCCAACCCAAAACAGCTCAGCTCGAAATTCAACTTAACACGCAAACCCTAGAATAGAAACCAGAACAAATTCTTCAAATTGCCCTCCAAAAACCCTAAATTTGCACTTATATTCCAACCCAACTTGACCACAAAATCCCTAATTCACGAACTGAGCTAAAACTATATCTTCCAGAGAGAAAAGCAGAGCTTCGAAGTTGCAGAAAGGCGCTTCATTATGACGAAATTTACGAGAACTTCACTGGCTCTGAGAGAATCGAAGTCGAAGAGAGAAAACACCGGAGAGAGCTGTTCCACTACTGAGAAAACAACGAAAACAACACCGTTTGGGAATTCAGCTGAGTTCACTGAGTCGCGGATCGGACGAGTTGAATCGTTGTTTTTTGAAAACACACAGACTGATTTGAGAGAGAGAGAGAGAGAGAGAACGAGAACGAGAACGAAAGAAATACATACGAATTTGAGAGTTCAGACTCGAGAGAGAGAGAGAGATTGTATTTGATTTTCAAAGTAGGGGAGTATTATTAGGGTGTGGTGAGGTGCACGAGTGTGTTTGTGGCGGCAGTTTTTTATTGGTTGATTTGAGAAAATTTTAAATTAAAAAAAAGTGTGTAGGTTTGAAATGAGATTGGTGTGAAAGAGCCGCCGCATGGGATGGGAATGGGCAACAAATTAACAAAAGTTTCTTTCGTCTTCAAAAACCTTCACCCTGGCCTGTACGTTTATTTATATTTGTCTTTCAGATACAAATAGTCTTTCTTTAAAAAAAAAATAATAATTCAAAATATCTTCCTGTTTTGTTATGAATGGCATGAAAAATAAAAATCATCGCAATTAATGGGGCATGACCATGATCAAACAAGGGCGGCTTGAAAAAATAAAAATTTATATATTTATATATAAATATGAAGGGTTTTACTAACGCCCTTTTTTTTTTTTTTTTTTGAAACCTTTACTAACGCCCTTTAAGAGCATATCTTATTTTTTTTTGGAAAGACCAAGAGCATATCTTAGTAAACTATTTTAGAGGAAGTAATTAACTAATTTGACAATTTTTTCAATTTTTCATAAAAAATTTCTTAAAATAGATTGTTAATGTATGCCCTAAGAGTATACATTAGAACATCTCTAGCAGATTAGCCAAATTTTTGTACTGTTTCGACAATAAACAGTAATATTTAGCTTTTAGCTACCCACTTTTTCAAATACATTTTTCAACAGATTCTCTATCTCATTCTCTATCTCATTTAAATATTATTTCTTCATTCATTATTTATTCTTTTTTTAACAACTACACATCTTCCAACATTTTTTATTCAATAACTAATTATTATAATAGAAAAACACATTTGAAGAATGAACAGTAGCCCATCAGACTTGATGAACTACTGTTCATGAGCCAAAAAAAATTCCAGGTATAGAGAATCCATTGGAGACTATTTTTATGATGTCATTCTCTATTATAGAGATTTTTATGCATTTAGCTACACAGTTGGAGATGCTCTAAGACCAAACCCTATATGTGTGTGTGTGTGTGTATATATATATATATATATATAATATTTTATATTTTATATATTTTTTTTTAGTTTACTTTATCTTTAAAGTTATTTTTGCACACCCTGATCATTGATTAACCCAACCCAAAACTAAACAATAACACATATTAGCTCATTCCAAAACCAAATAACACAGATCACACATCTCTCTCTCTCACTCTCTCTCTTACTCTCTCACAAATCTCATCTCATCATTCTTCTCGATCTGACTAACTCTTAAAAGTAAAGAGTGAGTGTTTATAAGTTGTGAGTATTTCTCTTTATTATAAAGATATATTATAGATGTGTGTGTGTCTATTATAAATTTATGTTATATGTGTGTGAGTGTGTATGATACTGATTGTGTGAATTATTATTATTATTTTATTATAATGTTATTTGTATGAATTGTGATACATGTGAATGTGTGCGTATATAGTATAAATATAATATAACTTTATATAATTTAATAATTAGGAAATATTGAGGGTTTTTAACATATGTGTGCATTGTTATCGTGTTATAGAACTTTTTGTTATAAAATTAGTGATTCAAGAAAGAAAAAAAAAAGAGTAAAAGTAATGATTGTTCAAGCATTTGATTGGTTAGTTAAACACTTAATATATTATTTATGTATAGATAAATGTAGCTAAATGGGTCAATAAGTAATACAAAACCGGTGGATTGAGCTTTGTCATTTAGTTTAAAATATATTTATAAAAACAGTGATAAATAGATAATGACAATTGCAAAAAAATAAATCATGTTTGTAGACGACTAAATTTCTAGTTTGAAATAAATCAAACAAGTAAAAATAGTTTTACAAATGCGAATTTGTATTGATAATTGTGTGGTACAATTCTCTGTGATTACAAAAGAGTGATCCTCTGATTCGATCTCCTTGCAAGACTTATTGATTTGAATTTGTGGTAATGTGATTTTAACTTGAACACAAAGTATCCTTCAATTTGGTTGAGGAATGGATTGAAGATTATTGAAACAGAATTACAATGAATCTCTGGCTATGAGCTTGTTAGAAATTCTTTGTTCTTCAGTTTCTTCGTATGTTCTTCGTGTTCTTGGTGCGTTCTTCGTCTTTGAAGGTTTGTGGTGGAAGTTCTTCGGTGCTTTAGAGGCTTGAATCCGTAGAGCTTCGTTGATTTGTGATTTGTTGATGTTTTTCGGACACTTTAGGCTTGATTCCCGCAGAATTTTGGATCTAGGCGGATGATTTGGATGATTTCTCTTCGAATGTTCTTCGTATTCGAAGTTGAAGTTCTTGAAGTTCTTGGAGGCTTTAGAGCTTGGTTTCGGCAGAGCTTCTGGACTTCTGAATCTTCTCTGATGCTGCTTGTGCTTCAGATGGCTTGATGTGTCCTTCTAAATGTCTTAGGAAGGCTTCTATTTATAGGAGTTTTGGGGTGGATGAGCGACACGTGGCGAAGTCTGATTGGTGACACATGTCACAGTCTGATTAGTCTGCTTATGTCATCGCTTACACGTGCGAGGTTGCTTGGGTCATCGCTTACACGTGCGAGGTTGCTTGGGTCATCGCTTACACGTGCGAGGCTGCTTGTGTCATCGCTTGCACGAGTCGATGCATGATTGGTTCTTGCATGACACTTGGCAAATTTCTGTTGGCTTCTGAATGGCAATAGTAAAACCTAGCAGCAGTATGTGGCGCTTTATAATTGGCTGTATTTTGTGGTCTTGGTAGTGTGACGTGTCAGCTTGTGATAGGTCGGGAACTTTCTCTCTCTACAAATGCCCCCTCGAGACTTGTTCACATACACAGTTTCAGAGTGTGGTGTGAGAATGAGTTTCGAAAACAAATTCTTACACTTGGTTCTTCAAATGAAGTAATTGAAGGTGGTGGAGCTTTCAACAGGATGAAATAATTTCTGAGGAGTAGACCCACCCATATGAAAGGTTTTGATGAGACTGAAAAGAGGTCTGCGAGTATTTGAATGTACTTGCGTGACCGAGCCTTCTCAGGAGAGGTTAAGTTGAAGTAACTTCAGAAGAGTACCTTTGGATCGTTGGCGGCGATCACAGGGTGTAGAAGATGGGGAAGACGCGAGGATGGTGGCTGGGTATAACATGCAGAGCCATGGGGCCAACCTCGTGTTTTTGAGAACTTCTGGTGAAGTTATATCGAAAGAGTATACTTCGGATTAAGGCTAGGCCATGTGGGAAAGTGGTTGAGTGCGCATGTGTCATCGTTTCACTCAAGTTAAGTTGAGGTAATTTCAGAAGCTTATGGATTCTGGGGATGATGGTGTTGGTGGTGAAGAAGACGGGGATGAAGCAAAGCGAATGGGTGAAACACACACCACTACGGTGCTGGCCCTGTATGTTGCATGGGGTCTGACAGTAAGTCATCGAATGTGCGTGTGTAAAGGGACCAAACCGACAGACATTAAGTTGAAGTAATTTCAGAAGAGTACCTTCTGAAATACTTCAAGCTAGCTTTAAGTTGGAGTAATTTCAGAAAATGTGTTTTGAGGTACCAGCAACGATGACCTTTGAGTCCCATAGTGGTAGGGACATGGAATAAGGCTCTGGTAACCATTTACCAGCCCCAAAGGCTGAACTCTGATGAGCTGGTGCCTTGAAGGTTGCCTTAAATGTTGGATGAAAGACAATTTGTAGGATACCCCAACACTTTTTACCATCTTCATTTACTGCTACTTGTTGGAAAAGCACAGAAAAATGAAAGATGGAGCTAACTTGTGATTCTGGTCTTAGAAACCAGCCAAGTTGATGTTTGTTCCGAACCACTGCTTCTGCTGGAAGACCAAGCAATTGGAGAGAGACTACAGGAGACCTGAGGTTAGGAACAGGTGTCTCTGCTGGACTTGGATTTCCTGGCCAACCAAATCCGAGGAAGCATGGAACCTCAATGCAGACCTTGTTATGAGTAATTTTATGGACAACTCTGGTCGTTAAGGGGAGAAACAAAATTTTTTTGGATCTCAAAAATACAATGATGTTGTGAAGAGGGTTTCTACCGAACCATAAGAGGGTTGATTTCAAACTGACTATGAAGCAATATTGGTTGCTAAGTGTTGAGAATGATGAAGTCATAGTGAGAAATGGCTGTGAGAAGGAGGACTTGAAAATTTGAAAGAAGCAAATCTTCATTTTATAACTCAGTGTTTTTTTTTTTCTTGATGAGTTCTTGATGAATCCGGCCCTTCTATTTATAGTGGAGAGATGAAAAATGGTAGATGGATAGTTGAGAATGGCGGATGTGAATTTTTGGTAAGACCGGCGGATGTGAATTTTTGGTAAGAGACCGGTGGATGAGAATGGTAGGTGAGAGACCGGTGGATGAGAATGGTAGGTGAGAGAGATGAAGAATGGTAGGTGGGAATGTTTGGCACCGAAAGGGGAATTGTGGGTTGGACGGGTGACTCGATGTAATTTCAAGCTCAAGACATACTTGTGAGAGTTCATTTGTACTTTAGAAGGAAAGCCTTGATGAAGTCTGGGGAATAACCCTGAGGAGATCCAAACTAAATGGATGAATCTCAAATTTTGATATTGAGAACTTTAGTTTTGGATATTGTCAGTACTCCACCGATGTGGGTTAGATTGATGATTTCCAAGTCGTAAAAAAAACTATGCAAGACAAGTCTGGCTTGAAAATCTTGACTTCGGGTTGATTTCAACATAAAAGTCAACTATCTTGGAATTGAGTCATTTTGTGCAATTTTCTCGAGTCTCAAATGATGGAACGGACTCCAAATTTGGAATGTACGCGAAAAATTGAGCAAGATAGGTCCATCTTAAAAATTTTGACTTTTGGTCAACATTTACGCAAAAGTCAACTTTTTGGAAATTGGACGTTTGCACAATTTCCGAGCTTCGAATGAAGAAACGGATCCCAAAATTGGAATGTACTCGAAAAACTGAGTGGGACATGCCCCTTTTGAAGATTTTGACTTTTTCGTCAAAGTCAAAGGTCAAACTTGATCAAAGTTTTTTTTTTTTTTTCTCTCTTTTTTTTTTTTTTTTTTTAGGCTGTTCGGACCGGGTCAGATTTCCGGGTCGGTCCGGGTCAAATGGGTCGGACCGGGGTAGTGGAGGATGACGTCATTGATGACGTCATGTACTGAGGGCGCGTGTACGCGTATGGCGCGTGTCAGCGCGTGGCGCGTGAGAACTTAGGGAGGCGCGTGGGAGCGCGTGGGTTGAACGCCGGATTTTATGGCGGCGCGTGGTGGCGCGTGGCTGATCGTTTGGGCCTGAAATTTTTGGGTTTTGCAGATCTGAGGCCGTAGAATCTGCTGGTATTGTCTGTTTTCTGAAAGTGTGAACAGTTTTTCACAGTTTTGAGAAATTAAACAATTGGTTGCCGCGAGCTTGTGGCGGCGCGTGGTAGCTCCGCTGTTGATGATCTTTCTGGGTTTTGTAGATCGAGGGCCGATGGATGTAGTGGTGTCATCGGTTTTGTAAAAACTTCCTCGGATTTGTGCAGATTTAAATGAGAAACCTGCGGGACGTTGGGAGTTTTTTTTTTAGCGGCTCGTGGCTGATCGTTTGAACATGAATTTTTTAGCTTAGGCATGTTGAAGGTTGTAGAAGACTTCTGTGAGTTGAATTTTGTGAAATCCTGTCAGAAGTTTTAGAAATCTGGAAGAGGAGACGGCTGGCATTGCAGAAATTGTGGCCATTTTCGTCTGCTTTGGCGGTGGCCATCCTGACATTGTTTGACAATGGTTAATCTGCAATTGCTTCTGCATTCAAAGTTAGCTGCACAAGGAGCTTTGAAAGAATATAGAGTCTAGTATGTGCAATAGTTTCTTTCTGACAGCATGACACATTTATGGGCACTCCTTTTTTTCCAAGGTTTGGTGCAGTTTTCTTTGACTATGAGTGCATTCGAGTTGCAAAGTCTGACCTCAAATATTGATAGCAGTATTTTTCCTCCTCCTTTTTTTTTGTCTGTTCTCTCAGAAACTTTCTATATAAAGCCCCCGGAGTATGCATTAATTAGTACAAGCGTAATCTTCAGTAACAAAATCTTTGTGCAATCTCTAGTTAAAGAAACCATGCATTTTCTTTTTCTTTCCTCTTTTTTTTTTTTATTATTTCTTATTATAATATATATATATATATATATATATATATATATATTACACAGCTTGGTTTGCACTAACCCTTTTTTTTTTTTTTTTTTGAGACGTGCCATGAGATTTTCTTCTGACAAGTTTTTTTTTGTTGTTGCTTGTTTTTGTCATGCAGCATGTTTTCTTTGGCAATTAAACTGCACCAACACTTGTCTTTTCAACGCAGCTATCTCAAGAGTCTTTACCATGAAGTTATGCCAACATTTATCCTTGTACTGAAGCTGCACTAGCACTCTTCTTTTGCCATCAAGCTGCCTCGACATTTTATTTGCATTGAGGCCATATCTACACTTCCTTCATACCCAAGCTATGCCAATATTCATCTTTGCCATGAAGCCATGACGACACTCTACATTAGCACTTGTATTTGCATTGAATTTGCACCAATATTCAGAGGCAACATAACTCAGACATTGGGGGTGCATAACACTGTAGCCAAACATCAAAATTTCAGAGACGCCAACATTCATCTTTGCCATGAAACTACGTCAACACTTCATTCGCACTGAAGCCATGCCAACACTCGTCCTTGCCATGAAACCACGTCAACACTTCATTCGCATCGAAGTTGTGCCAACGTTCATCTTTGTCATGAAGCCACGACAGCACTCCACATTAGCACTTGCACCCGCATTGAAGTTGTACCAATATTGACCTTTATAATAAAGCTACAACAGCACAAATTTTCAGAGGCAACATAGCTCAAACATCGAGGTGCATAACACTGTAGCTAGACATCAGGATTTCAAAGATGCCAACAAGGCGTTGAAGATGCAAGGAAAGGCCAACAAAACCTTGAAGATGAGGGAAAGAATGATGCCAATTCTTTGAAGGTGTCAGAACATGTCACCAAGAATCCGACACTGCATGAACATGCCCATAGAGGAGAGATGATGCAACACCGACTTCGGATATATAATCTATCATCATTCTAGAGTAAGTTGACGTCATCCAAATTTCAGAGACATGATGTAAAACGACACCACTCAGAAGGGAGATGATGTGGTTCAAATTTCAGAGCTATGAAGTGGCACAACCTAGAAGAGAGACGATGTAGCTTAGACTTGCAAGGTACAAGAAGATGCCCCCAGGAGATAAGTGATGCAAAGCATACTTCAGAAACGTAGGAGAATGTCCATAGAAAATGAGGAATGTCATGCCAACCAAAGGGACCTTAAAAGCATATTGACAACCGTTGCAAAACTCTTCAAGCCAGACTGACAATCCTTCTTCTTTTCATGTGATTGAACTTAGTGACAAGTACTAAGTTGCCTACGTACCCCGGAGAGGGATCAAGTCATCACGTAGTTCAACAGAAATTTTGATTTTTTTTTTTGATAATTTTTTTTTTGATGATGATTTTTTTTTTGTTTGTTTTTGTTTTTTGCAAAAAGGAGGGCTCAGTGTGTAATAGTGGGTATCACCACTAATCGAACCCGAGACCTCTCAAGGGCGACTTGGGCATCCAACCACTACGCCACACTAGCAATTGGTGACATAGAGTGGGATTAGTTTCTCCTTATTGGTACGCTTTCAAAGGTAATGGGAAGACATCATGTACCCTTGCAGCGCTGTAGTGGGTAGTTTAAGCTCTTGCCGAGGAGCAATCCTCGATGTTCAAGCGTAGAAGTGTTTAAGGAACTTCCCATTGATGGGGCCGATCCTTGCATCATCATTGTTGATCAACTTGTAAGTTTGGTTGGTGTTTGCCCCCTGCCTGAGAGTTGGAAGTACATCACAAGCAACGGTTACATGGTTTGACCCGACAACTTCATTGAAGTCTAGATCAATCTTGTTTTCTTTGGCAAGTTTCATGATTTGTTCTTTGAAGACGAAGCATTTTTGGATTGGGTGGCCAATGATACGATGATATTTGCAGTAGTTAGGGTCATCAACTTTCCCCATGTCTTCTGGCCGCTTGCATTCTGGCAATTCGATTAGCTTCAACTGTAATAGTTGTTCTAAGATGTTTGGCACATCTTCATCGGGGAACGGATATACTTTTTGCTCACGTTCCTTAAAAGTCAGACGACGCATCTCGCTCTTTTGCCATCCTTCAAGTTGTTTTTCATTTGCATTTGCTCCTCTTCTTAGAAGCTTGACTTCGGCAGTGTTAACAACCATTGGGTCTTTGAGGCTGACTTTTGCATTCCTATCATTCCTCCTCACTTCCCTTATGCTTTCTTCAGGTGTGGGAGGTTTTGTATTTCCGCGGCTAGCAATGCTCAGCTCCATGTCGTGCGCACGAGTTGCTAACTCTTCAAATGTTCGAGGTTTTATCCCTTGAAGGATGTAAAGAAGTCCCCAATGCATGCCTTGGATGCATATCTCTACAGCGAAAATTTCTGAAAGTCTATCCTTGCAATCTGGACTCAAAGAACGCCACCAATTGATATAATCAACGACGGACTCATCCTTCCATTGTTTAGTATTGGTAAGCTCCATCATGCCTACCGTGCGCCGTATGCTGTAGAATCGGTTGAGAAACTCCCTTTCAAGTTGTTCCCAACTATCGATTGACTCGGGTTCCAAGTCTGTATACCAATCAAAGGCATTCGCCTTCAATGAACGGACAAACTGCTTTACAAAAAGGCCTCCTTGAGTCCCTGCATTCTCACAAGTTTCTACAAAGTGAGCAATATGTTGCTTAGGGTTTCCTTTGCCATCAAATTGCAAGAACTTGGGGGGCTGATACCCATTTGGCATCCTCATGTTATCGATGCGCTTTGTATAGGGTTTCGAATATGTGAGAGAACTTGTAGAAGAACCTCCATATTGTGCTCGAATAGTGTTCGTTATCATGTCTTGCAATTGTTGGACAGATATCGAGGCAATTGAGGTGGAATGTCCGTGTTGAGAAGTGCCTTCACCTCCTTTTCCTTTATCGACCTTAGCGTTTTCTCCTTTTAGGGTAAAGCCAAGTGGGTGCTCAGGACCAAGACTTGATTCACCCGAATCTTGTACCTCTAGCTTGTTCGTTAGGGTTGCAATTTTGACATCCTTTTCTTCAAGTGCTTTTGTGAGAAGGACGACCATTTGTTCCATTTCAACCATCTTTTCTTCCATGGTAGAGGTGTTAGTGATCATGACTGACACAACTTCCCAAGATGATGGAGAAGAAAGTGATTTGAAGTGAGCACGTGAAATCTCATCTTTTGGGTTCCCTTTAATGGGAGAGAAATCGTGCGACCAACTTCTTGTGAAGGAAGAAGGAGATTTGCCCCCATACTTGAGGTGTTCCAAGGTGGAGATGTCCTTGTTGATGACCTTGTTTCTTATAAGAGGGTCTAAGGAGATGATTGTCTGGACCTTGGCTTCCTTGGTTGATTGAGATTGAAGTTGATTGTTTGCTTTGGGTTGGCTACAATTGATTACACCAATGTAGTTGTCAGTGGTAGCTGTACCAAGTTTAGTTGAAGTAGCTATTGTTGAAGCTTGAATATTCTTGCTAGAGGCCATTTGAGCGGGTAGCAAGATGATGAAGATTTCTTTCTTTGAAGGAGAATAAGATGAGAGGCAGAGAGGTCCCACTAGGCGTGCCAGAATATGTAGACGACTAAATTTCTAGTTTGAAATAAATCAAACAAGTAAAAATAGTTTTACAAATGCGAATTTGTATTGATAATTGTGTGGTACAATTCTCTGTGATTACAAAAGAGTGATCCTCTGATTCGATCTCCTTGCAAGACTTATTGATTTGAATTTGTGGTAATGTGATTTTAACTTGAACACAAAGTATCCTTCAATTTGGTTGAGGAATGGATTGAAGATTATTGAAACAGAATTACAATGAATCTCTGGCTATGAGCTTGTTAGAAATTCTTTGTTCTTCACGTTCTTCGTATGTTCTTCGTGTTCTTGGTGCGTTCTTCGTCTTTGAAGGTTTGTGGTGGAAGTTCTTCGGTGCTTTAGAGGCTTGAATCCGTAGAGCTTCGTTGATTTGTGATTTGTTGATGTTTTTCGGACACTTTAGGCTTGATTCCCGCAGAATTTTGGATCTAGGCGGATGATTTGGATGATTTCTCTTCGAATGTTCTTCGTATTCGAAGTTGAAGTTCTTGAAGTTCTTGGAGGCTTTAGAGCTTGGTTCCGACAGAGCTTCTGGACTTCTGAATCTTCTCTGATGCTGCTTGTGCTTCAGATGGCTTGATGTGTCCTTCTAAATGTCTTAGGAAGGCTTCTATTTATAGGAGTTTTTGGGTGGATGAGCGACACGTGGCGGAGTCTGATTGGTGACACATGTCACAGTCTGATTAGTCTGCTTATGTCATCGCTTACACGTGCGAGGTTGCTTGGGTCATCGCTTACACGTGCGAGGTTGCTTGGGTCATCGCTTACACGTGCGAGGCTGCTTGTGTCATCGCTTGCACGAGCCGATGCATGATTGGTTCTTGCATGACACTTGGCAAATTTCTGTTGGCTTCTGAATGGCAATAGTAAAACCTAGCAGCAGTATGTGGCGCTTTGTAATTGGCTGTATTTTGTGGTCTTGGTAGTGTGACGTGTCAGCTTGTGATAGGTCGGGAACTTTCTCTCTCTACAATGTTATATAAACTTATTAAAATAAAATGGTTACACTTACCCATATTGACAATAAATAATGACAAGTTGACAACTGATAATGAATTATCATGAAACAACTTCAAAATATAAAAACTCATATAAAAAAATCTATATATATTCATGTTTTCTTTTTATTAAATTTTGTTTAATTTAAGTTTCTTAATAACCCTCCTAAAAAATATTTCTGGAGCTGCAATTGCTCAAACTCTCAAAATGCAAGTTCATATGAATATATGACTTACCTCACTTACCTTACTGCATCACAGCACCTATGCGTGAATGCATGATCATATTAATGCATGTTCATAGTATATCATAGCAAGAAATAGAAAGAAACCATATTCTAGCATGTTAAAAACAAACAATCAAACAGGGACTAAAAAACATAAAAGAAGGTCAAAACAGAGGCATATTATGTGAAAGAAATAAAGAAATAGAAGCAGGAAAATTCAAATTATGGTTTCTAGGTACGAGTATGCGTGCGCATACATAGGCCTACATATGCATACAGAAAACTACTAAACCCTAGGCTACCTAAACATGTTATGCTGCGACTTAAATAATGCTCCCAAGTGCAGGATTGTCGTGAAATAATAACTCGAAAAGTTTGAGGTCAAATCCACAGGGAAAAGGGAATTGATTAGCAAACTACAAGAGAATAAAACTAAAATAATAAAGTTTAACTGAAAAGATTTTTGATAGTTTCGTAAAAGTAATTTAAATTGAGATAAAATAATAATATATTAAGGCACTAAAGTTTAGGGATCCACACACAACACATCTATTGGTAGTATTAACAATATTTATTTTATAACTCAACTAAAATTCATACGAAGGATGATTTTACTCGGATGATTTAATAATAAAAACTCAAGAATTAATTGTCTAAGGTAGTTTCATGCAATTGATTGATTTTAGGCAAAACAAAACTAGTGAATTAGTTAGCAGGGAATACTAAGCATTTAACGTGCCCAGAGTCTATAATAAATCAAAGGATTATACAGAACTAAACACTTTTCTAGACGAGTAAAACAATAAAAAATATAAAAACATAAGTATTAAAACCAATAAATAATTGTTAAGAACATACCAATAAACGGTTGGGTTTCACCTCTTACCTTAGTAAGGCTTCTAGCAAGCCATAACACAAATAGAACTTTAAAAACTGTAAAGAAACTTTAAGAAAACCTAAATTATATTCTATAACAGCTCCCCTCTGAATTTTGCCCTAAAGAGCCTTTAAATAGGTCAAGAAATCCTATTACAAGTTGAATTCCCGATTGGAGAAAATCTCAAGTTTTTAGGCTTCACTTAACTGACTTTTTTGCCCATTTAACTTCAGAATTCGAACTTTTGGTAAACTAAAAAGTTGTATCCCTTTAAGTTAGCTTTCCAGCCTAACTTGAGTCATCTCAATTGGACATCTGAGCCGAAAGTTATACTCCAAATACTAACTGGTGTGTAAGCTAGAATCCTAATCCGAATTGGACTTGGATTAGGTGCAAATTTCCTTTGATTTCTTGCTCCAATTGGACTTGTATTTAATTCGGTTGGCCTTCTTTGACTTTATCATGGCCCTTGTAAAATTAAAGTCCATTAGCTTTCTTCTTTGCACAAATCCACTTATTTAATTTCATTATCCTACAAAAGACAAATTCATGCATTAAAATTCATTTAAGCACAAAATTGATTATTTAGCATTGTAGGGACTGGGTTTGAGCTCTATGGGTAATGGATAAGTGAACTTAATCCCAACAAGCCCAATACAATAAATTTGTACAGAGTAGGTAAAAGAATTGAGCTTTGATGAGTGTAACAGTGATTGATTATGATTTAAAGAAAAAATAAGTACAACGAATATGGATTTAGGCAAGTAATCCAATCCTCGGCACTAGTCCAAGTAGCTTCCACTTATTATTTCTTGAGTGACAGTGACAATGGTTACAAAGTTAGCTCAGATTGCTACAATGTTTTTTCTAGTAAAAATCCGATCCGTTTTCTCAGAGCTCCTTCTTTCTTGTATACTACTTTCCTCCTTCATCTCCACCATACACGTGCATGTCAGATCTGCTGCTGTTGATCTTTGTCATATCAACCTTCCTCTCAAATCTCTTAGGTAGTAACTGTGATTCTGAAAAGCCACTGCTCAAGTATCACTTCCACATTTAATGCGGCCAAAGTGTTAGTTGTGGAGCATTTAATATGAAGGCTGTAGCTTTTCCTGGAATTGCTCTACCGCCATGCTCCAGTGTGCTTGCTTGTTGTACTTATATTTTTTCTAGGGTACTTTGGAAGACTATTTTTGTCGGTAAATCTCTTTACATCAACCTTGGCCTTGGCTAGCCGAGGACAGAATTGTCCTTGGCACGGTTTCTTAGGCTGCCATGATCACTATTGTCTTCTTCATATGTGACTATGGATCTCGTCATGGGTTTTAGGCCCAGTACAGAAGGTGGATGCATATCATTGGGCTTTATGACCCTATAATAGCCCCTCAAAATTCTACTGTCTGGATCATCGGATAGAAATGAGGATTTTGATGTCCTCGGGAGTACGATAGGCTTATCACATTTTATCTTCTGCTAGCATCAGTGCCTTTTTAACTGCCCAAGGCATATTCCTGACGCTTCAGCATTTGGGGCGCGCCCTCATTAAATTCCTGCGGCTGGTTTACCCCCCTACTTTCTACGATGCGATGGTGATCCAACAGTGGAGAGATCTTTTTTTACTCATGAGCGGGAAAATTCCCGCTGCTACTTAGACTTGGGTATAAATACCCGTTTAAATCAATTTGCCCAAATTACTTTTGCATTCAAGAGCTCTTGCGCACATACGTTGAACCTGTCAACACTTCTCACTCACTCGTGTCCCTTCAAAAGCCTGTCCGAGGACACTTTCCTCATTCTTGTAAGTTTTTCCAAACCTTTCAAACTTTCTTTACTTTCCTTTCTCTGTGTCTTTCTTCCTACACCTCTATTTTCCAACTTTCTTTAGCTCCTTTGAATTCTTCTTGGGGATGGGTAGATTTAAGAGTTTGGTAGAGTCCGAGGAAGGGATGGAGAAATTTAAGGCTGACTATAGGATTCCACCCAACGTGGGCCTGAGATATTGTAAGGAGGGCGAGTGGCATTTCCGAAGGGAAGAGGGTGAGGTGGTGATTCCCATGATCGCCTTTATAGAAGGTGGCATGAGAATCCCTTTAGGGCCAGTAATGAGGGATTACCTTAGGTTTGTTAGGCTGGCCTCCACTCAGTGTGCCCTAAACGTCTTCAGAATACTAGGGTGTATAGACGCCTTAAACGAAAAAATGGGGCTGCAGTTGACCCATCATGATGTGAATTGGGTCTACAGCCTTCACTACCTGAAGGGGAAAGGGTACTACCTAAAAACAAGGAAGCTTGAAATCAAGCTTATACAGTGTTTTCCAGAGTCTAGCAAGGGGCTAAACAAGGACTTTCTGATCATGTCCAGGGAGTGGTATGATGACATCCCTTACCAGATGGAAGAAGGGCAACTAGGTGGGGCTCTAGGGATAGAAGTAGGATCTGTTCATTGCCTTAATGTGACCCATGTTGTTAGGCTGCTAACACTTTGCTTTTTATGGTTCTGCAGATAAACGCGCCATTGAACCAAACTTCAATTTGGTCAATAGGGAGAGCTTGGATAATATCCTCAAGGCCGAGGTGTTTGTAAACGAGGAGGACGGTCAGCTCAGGGCAGCTCACTTGATACTTGGATACAAGTCGATCTCTCGAGCTTTCCAAGCACCGAAATGTGTCATCAAGGCCCGCGATCCACGTCTTCATAGGATCAGCGTCGCAGTTGAGGGTTTCTTGCTCCCTAAGGGTGCTTTGATTCCGGAAGGCGTACCCTTAGCTGGTTCTTCTTCTTCCCATCCTGAGGTAGAGGGAGAGGAAGAAAAATCAGAGAAGGAAGAGCAAATCATTGACCTAGGTTTGTCTGAGGATGAATTTGAAGTGTTCAACCGAGCCTCGTCATCTGAGGACCCTTTTGGTGATCTCGGCGACCCAAATTTTACTGAGGCAAACTTCCCTTCGTCAGAAGCCCCCTTTGAAGAAGACATGGGGATGTAGAGGAGGCAAAAATCAAACTTGCTGGACTTGATAGAGTCTCAGCCCGGGAGGGAGGCACAAGGGAAAATAGCTCAGAGCAAATCACCTTCCTCTACTCAGAGCAAACTCCCTTCTGCTACATCCAAACTTCCTCCTCCTCCTCCTAAGCCAACCCTGCTGCCGAGACCCGAGCCTTCTGACCCCAAACAAAAAGGGGAGTCAAAGTGGAAGGAGGTGATGGAGGTTGAGAAATCTCGCCCCACACAGGAAGAGGAGGTCCAACGAGCTACCAAGCAGCAGAAAGTTGGGCACAGGGGGCCTGAGAGGAGGGTCAATCCTCCGTCCGAGCTTCAGGCTTGGCTCCCAACTCTAATGCTTAATGGGGCCCCTCTGATGGACAATGCTTCTATCAGGGATTTCCAATGAGGCATCGGCAGCCATGTGGCCGGTGCTTTGAAGAGGGCTCTGCTGCTACCCTCAAACATGGCAGAGCTGCGGTCCTTCAGGAGGCAGGAAGTCTTCCTTAGCCTCAAGAGGTACCTGGAGATGGTAAGGTTTCTAACTTACTTAGTCTTTATTCTTTGTTTGCCTTGTACTTTTTGTTTAAAACCTTTGTTCTCTATTTGCTTTGCACTTGTTCTCTTTTTTAGGCTGTTCAGGCCATGTTCAGGGAATAGGAGATGGCCAACAGCTGCAGTAGGAAACTTGAGGACGAGAGGGCCAGGCGTGTTGCGGCTGTAGAAGCTTTTAACATTGCCAACCAGTCCACCAAGGACTTGAGGAGCAAGATGCAAGACGAAGAGAGGGCAAGGAAAAGCGCAGATGCGACTTTAAAGGGCGCTCAAAAGCAAGCTGAAGACCAAAGGCTACTCCTTCGCAAGGTCGAGGAGTAGTTGGCTGCTACTAAAGGACAGATCGAGTCCTTAAAGAAAAAATTGAAAAATGCAGAAAAAGCCAAAGACTCTATGGAGAAAGCCAAAGACGAGGTAGTGAAAGCACGAGTGGAGGCAAAAAAGGCTAAGGAGCAGGCGGAGGAGATTAAAGAGCAGGCCGAGTAGGATGCTTATGATCTAGGGGTGGCTGAGACTAAGGCCACCCACAGAGCCCAAGTACCAGGGGTATGCAGGCTCTATTGTTCCCAAGTTTGGGTCGAAGCCCTCAATCAAGTTGGGGTTAAGGCTTCTTCTGAATTTAGGAGAGGAGAGAACGTGTACTACCCCCTGCTCTCCAAGAATCCGCCTCTGCTAGCTCCAAAGCTGATGCTACCCCTGAAGTGGCGGAGGTAGGTCAAAATAGTGCCCTCAATGCTCCTACTTCCATTGACAAGCCTGCCGAGGAGGCTGAGCATTTTGGGGTGTCTGAAAAAGAGAAAAACACTAACTAGGAAGTATCCCAGGAGGTGATGAATCCTTCAGCTGACCCCCAAGCTCCCCTAGCTGAGAAGGAGGCCCCCGAGAAAATGGAGCTAGTCTCGGCTTCTCTTGCTGCGCCCCTTAAAGTCGTTCCCCTGAGCCAAGACTCTAAAGCCTCTAACATAGCCTCTCAGTAGCCTTCCAAGGACAAGCTGACTATGAAGCTAAAGAAATAGACTGTTTTTGTCCATTTGTATCGATGTTGTTGTTGTTTCCCTTCTTTTTTTTTTTTTAGTGTACTTGAACTTTTGTAATGAAATTGCCTTCCCCCCTTTTTTTGTAATGAAATGTGTTCATTTCTTTAAAAGATAAGGCTCTTTATTTATCATGCTTTCATGCTTTCACTAAAACTTAACTAATCCTAATAGTGTGTCTCATCTTTTACTAAACGAACAATTGAAAATACTAAATCCACAATGTAAATTTTAATTTAGGCTTTAATTGATAATTGAATAATTTTAGTAAGGCAATTTGCCTTCTATTAGGTGAGCCACAGAAGAATTCAGGTTTATAATGCAGACCTCATACTTTCTAGGTTCATAAGTCATGACAAGGCATGTAAACATACATTTTTCATAAACTTACTGATCTTAAGGAGACATTTTAGTATTAACTATAAAGGAAAGATAAGTGATGCTTTAAGTGAAATGCTTTAAATGTACCTTGAAATGTTTTAAGTGATGCTCATGGATAGGTATGGCAGGTGATTTGATGAGCCATGCTTCATTTAGGATACTGTTTATCACTTAGATAGTTGCTGGAAGTTATTAGTTTCCCCAAGATTTGTGGTTCGAGGACCTATGCAAGACCTTGGTTCTGTCTAACACTTAAATAATTGCTGGAAGTTATTAGTTTCCTCAAGGTTTGTGGTCCGAGGATCCATGCAAGACCTTGGTTTTGTCTAACAATTACATAATTGCTGGAAGTTATTAGTTTCCTCAAGGTTTGTGGTCCGAGGATCCATGCAAGACCTTGATTTTGTCTAACACTTAGATAATTGCTGGAAGTTATTAGTTTCCCTAAGGTTTGTGGTCCGAGGATCCATGCAAGACCTTGGTTCTGTCTAACACTTAAATAATTGATGGAAGTTATTAGTTTCCCCAAGGTTTGTGGTCCGAGGATCCATACAAGACCTTAGTTCTGTCTAACACTTAGATAATTGCTGGAAGTTATTAGTTTTCCCAAGATTTGTGGTCTAAGGATCCATGCAAGACCTTAGTTCTGTCTAACACTTAAATAATTTTTGGAAGTTATTAGTTTCCCCAAAGTTTGTGGTCCAAGGATCCATGCAAGACCTTGGTTTTGTCTAACACTTAGATAATTGCTGAACCGTATGACACGTAATTATAATAAGTCAGAGTGCAAACAAAATTGCTTTCATTATTAATAATAATACTTTCTTAGGTTATTTACATTCCATGGGTGAAGTACAACTTTTTCACCTAAGTCTTCCAAATAATATGCCCCTATTCTTGTCACTGAAGTAAAGTGATATGGTCCTTCCCAGTTGGGCCCCAACTTTTCCGAGGCTGGGTTCTTGGCACTACCCAAAACTTTTCTCAGCACCAAGTCTCCTGGTGCTAATGGCCATAACTTTACATTGGCACCATACCCTTATTTGAGTTTCTAGTGGTAGTAGGCTAATTAGATCATCACCTTTTCTCTTCTCTCTTCGATTAAATCTAAACTCTCTCTTAGCAGTTCATCGTTGTTGCTCAGAGTAAAAGTGATCATTTTCAGCGTTAGGAAGCAAGTTTCTACAAGAATGACAACCTCGGCCCCTTAAGTCATGGAAAAGGGAGTTTCTCCTATTGTTCAACGTGATGTAATCTGATATGTCCACAGGACATGTGGTAGTTCTTTCACCCATCTTCCCTTTGCATCATCCAATCTCTTTTTCAGTCCATTAACTATGACCTTGTTGACAGCTTCAACCTATCCATTTCCTTGGGGGTAGGCCAGAGTGGAATACTTGTTTGTAATTCCTAGGTCATAGTAGTATCTCCTGAAGGCCTTGCTATCAAATTAGAGGTCGTTGTCTGAGATGAGGGTATGAGGGACTCCAAATCGAGTAACGATGTTCTTTCAGATGAATTTCTTAGCATCCACGTCCCTGATCTTAGCTAGGGTTCGACTTCGACCCACTTGGTGAAATAGTCTGTGTCGACTAGAAGGTATCTCTTATTTCCTGCTACTTTAGGAAAAGGCCTACGATATCCAAACCCCACTGAGCAAACGGCCATGGACTGGAGATAGGATTAAGGACCCCTCCTAGTTGGTGGATGTTCGGAGCAAACATTTGGCATTGATCACATTTCTTGACATATTATTGGGCTTCTTTCCGCATTCTCGGCCACCAGTATCCTTGAGTGATGGTTCTGTAGGACAGAGATCTTCCTCCTGTGTGGCTCCCACAAATTCCTTCATGCAATTCCTTGAGCAGTAATTCTGATGCTTCAGGATGTATACATAGTAGGTACAGCCCAGAATAAAAGCGCTTGTACAACTTATGATCCTCGGACAGCCAGAAATGAGGAGCTTTTCTTCGTATTTTCTCTGCTTCTAATTTCTCTTCAGGTAGTGTATCATCCTTAAGGAAACTCACTATAGGATCCATCCAGCTTGGACCCACTCTGACCTGATGGATCTAAATCATGTCTACCTTGACTCCATCTGCTCTGCATAAGTCCTCAACAAGGATGATTAGAGGTAAACCCTGGGCCGAGGAGGTGGCAAGAGTAGCCAATGAATCTGCGTGTGTGTTTCCACTCCTAGAGACATGTGACAAGTCGAAGGATTCAAAATCTGATTGCAAGTGCCTGACTTAACTCAAGTACTCTTGCATTCTCACATCTCTGGCCTCTAATTCCCCCTTCACCTGGCCTACAACTAATCTCGAGTCTGAGAACACTTCTACTGCCTTTCCTCCTATTTTCTATACCATGGTCATTCCTTGTAGTAAAACTTCATATTCGGCTTTATTGTTTGTGGCCGAGAACCCTAGTCTCAATGATTTCTTTATGGTAATCTTTTTAGGAGATATTAGGACCAGCCCAACCTCGGACCCCCTTTGGTTTGCTGCGCCATCAACATACACTTTCCAGCTTGAGGGTCCTTGTGTAGAGATTGTGCCAACCAATTTTCCATCCATGTTTTGCTCTTCTGTTACCATTTCTATCGGGGGTTCGGCAAATTCGGCTATCAAATCAGCGAGGACCTAGCCCTTGACAGAGGTCCGAGGCATGTATTTGATATCAAAAGCTCCTAGAACTGTGCTCCATATGGCAATTCTTCCCGTGTAATTGGCATTTCGGAGTACAGACTTGAGTGGAAGTTGAGTTAGAACAACGACTGTGTGCGCATGGAAGTAATGAGGGAGCTTTCGCGTGGCATGCACTATTGCCAAAATTGCCTTCTCCAATGGTAAATAATGTACCTCGGCCTCATGTAATGATTTACTCACATAATAGATTGGTCGTTGTATGCCTCCATCAACTCGTATCAACACTAAGCTTACAGCATGAGGGGCCACCGCGATGTAGGCAAACAAAATCTCGTCGACCTCAGGGCTAAACATGATGGGTGGTCGGGATAGGTATTCCTTAAGTTGCTGGAAGGCTAAAATGCAGTCCTCAGACCACTCAAATCCTTTCCATTTGTTTATTAGGAGGTAAAATGGTAGTCACCTGTCCGCGGATCTAGAAATAAATCGATTCAAGGCTGTGATCATTCCAGTGAGTTTCTGAACTTCTTTGGGATTCTGAAGAGGTTGTAGATTGTGAATTGGTTTGATCTGATCTGGGCTTACCTCAATTCCCTTTTGAGTTACCATATAGCCCAAAAATTTGCTAGACTTGACACCAAATAAGCACTTAGAGGCATTGAGACGCAATTTGTGTTTTCTTAAGATGTCAAAAATGACTCCGAGGTTTCCCACTTGCTCGGACGCTACTTTACTTTTTACCACCATGTCGTCTATGTAAACTTCAATACTCTTACCCAACTGTAGCTCAAACATTCTAGTCATCATCCTTTGGTAGGTAGACCCCGCATTCTTCAAACCAAAGGGCATCACTTTGTAGTGGTAATTTCCAATAGGAGTAACGAACGCTGTTTTTTCTTGATCACCCAGGGCCAGTGGTATTTGATGATAGCCTTGGAAGGCATCTAAAAAGCTCATTCGATGATGGCCTATAGTTGCGTCTACTAACTGGTCTATTCAAGGCATGGGGAATGGGTCTTTTGGACAAGCCTTGTTTAAATCTGTGAAATCTACACAAACTCGCTATTTTCCACTCTTCTTCTTTACAACCACAGTGTTAGCCAACCGCTCAGAGTAGAATACCTCCTTGATAGCCCCTGTTTGCTTGAGCTTTCTCACCTCGTCCCTGATAGCATAGGCGTGTTCCTTGGATGGGCGACAAGGTAGTTATTTTTTAAGAGTGGCTGATGGATTTATATTTAGGTGGTGACATATGAAATTCGAATAAATTCCTAGGGCATCATAAGCGTCCCATGCAAATACATTGATATTTTTTCTAAGGAACCCCATTAAACGTTTTTTTTCCCAAGGGGGCAGTTGAGATCCCACTTGAAAGAACCTCTTTGGGTTATCACCAATGGTCACTTTCTCTAAACTCTCACATTTTACCTCTTTGGCTGGTGCATTAATAGGCGATGCCGGGTTCTTTGATTGCTATAAGTTTTCTTCAATAGGGGTTGAGGACTCTGCTTTGGGCTGATGTGAGATGGCAGCCACTAGGCACTCTCTTGCCATAGCCTGGCAACCTCGAATTTCTAGGACTCGACTCTTAGAAGGGAACTTCACCTTCTGATGCAGGGTGGAGGCAACGGCTCTTAGGGTGTAAAGCCAAGGTCTGGCCACGATGGCAGTGTAAGGGGAGTAAGTGTCCACTATAATGAAGTCGACCTCTACTATCTCAGGGCTAGTTTGCACAGGTAGTCTAATCTGGCCCTTTGGTGTGACAACCTTCCCATCAGAACTCATCAAGGGGGAACTGTAGGGCGTCAAATCTTCTAGTCCCAGCTTCAGCCCCTTATAGAGATCGGGGTACATAATCTCGGCTCCACTACTGTCATCTACCATTACCCTTTTTACATCGTAGCCCCCAATCCGAAGAGTGATTACTAGCGCATCGTCGTGGGGTTGGCTAGTTCCAATTTTGTCTTCCTCGGAGAAACTTAAGACTGGATGATGGTATATTTTGGGTTTTTTCGGCTCTGGGCAAAAGTCATCAGTGGGCAAACTATGTCAATCTAGATGTTCCCACAATCCTTTGGTGAAAAATTGATATTTTTGGAATTTTCGGGGTGTAGCACACATATCGAGAGATGACAAAATATGGTATCAACATCCCTAAAAGGCACTTTTACAAAGGAGGACGAAATATAAATGAGGGAGTTTTTAAACTAAAACATCCTTAAGTCAAGTTTTACTTGGTTGGGACCTATTTTGGTCTTGACCTTTGAAATATAGAAGTTTATTAACCTTTTTGGTTTTGTTCTTGATTAGATTGACTGGGGGGAACGGTCAAATCAAAGCTTTAGAAAGTTCTTGTGTTGAGGTAAATGTTCAACCTTGGCTTTTCACTTCTTCTTTATTTATTGTTTGTTTTTCATGTTTTAATGTTTTGATATGCTTGTGTTAACCTAGATTTATTTATTTATTTATTTATTTATTTTTATGTTTGTATTATAAGCATGATAGGTTGCTAGTTTCCTTACTTTGTTTCTTTTCTGTTCTGTGTTTATGGGCTGAGTTTCTAGGAGTGTATGCGTGTGCATGCTTTATGCATGCATACGCATACTTGTAGTGTGCATACGCATACAATTGGGATGCGCACGCATAGCCTATGTATGCGCATGCACACTCATGCCCAAAAACATAGGATTAGTTCTTCCTTTCTTTTATCTGTTTTCTTTCACATGCTTAGCCTCTGTTTGGTCTAATTTCATCTATAAGTCTTGGAGCCAGTAGATTTACATGCTTTGTATTGTTCTTTCGTTAGATGAATGATTAGGGTTTATGTTTGATTGAATGCCATGAACATGCGTAAGAATATGCATAGATGCTGAGATGTAGTGAGGTAAGTGACGTGGGTCATGCATTGACCACATGGACTTGCATTTGGGTGTTTAGCTATGAAGTGATTCAATTATGATAATCTGCTTGGTTGAATGCCATGAGGATTGGTTGATGTTTGTGTTTGAATTTTGTCTTGTAGATGTTACATCCTTGTGATAAACTTGCTGCCCTTTATTAATGTGTTTGAATGCCATGTAAGATGAATGCTAGGGTTTAGGGACAATATGCCATGTTGTTTGCTTTAGATGCATATTAAAGCGTGTGGGAGTTTAAAATAACATGTTAGAAGACCCTTTGAGAGGATTATGATTTAGAACACAATGAGTGGAGGCCGACCTATGGGTTAGGTGGGGTTGGGTGCCTAACACCTTCCCATCCCCATACCTAAACTATGGACATGTGCTTTGGTAAAGATCAATCCTTTGGCAAGAGTGCTATATGTATGGTGCCTTGACCTAATCTAGGTGGCAATTCCATTTACACTCTCCGCCACGGTCCACCCTAGGTCGAGGCATACTTCTCACAAGGAGACCTAAAAATCACTCATTGCTGACGTTGCACCCACAGTGGTAACTCCATTGGGGATAAAGAAGTTTGACTCCATTGTGTTCCATTTCCTAGTCCTAACAAAGGCTTTTCTAATATTGTTTTGCACATACTTTCACTTGGTTCTTGTTGTCCCTTTGCCATGGTTGGTGATGAGTGGGAAAATGGAGGCTCCATTTAGGGCCAAGACTTTCCAAAGTTCATCCCATTAACTCACAATCTGTGCCGTTGCCTATGATGGGATTTAAGTACATTAAAGGTTCACCACCAATCCATATGGGGTCCATTTAGGCCCGAGGTTGAAATTATGACACACCTAGTTTTGAGAGACCTATTGATCTATCCTTTAGCTTTAAGGAGCTTACCCACACATAGAGAGATCCTAGATTCTATCAAAAGATGGTGCCCTTTATTTCTCTTATTTGTTCAACCATATATCTTGTGTTCCCCTATTTCTAAAGGACAAATAAAAGATGTAAATTTGAGAGGACGACCCAAAAGTTATGGCATACCCTAAGGCCATGGGATGAAAAGAAAAAAAGTATCTCACATATAAGAGGCTTGTCCTAAAGTTTAAATGTAAGTCTTAAGTTGAAAGGTTCATAGGATCATAGCTCATTTGCTATCGTAAGCCAAAATCAAGGCCTTTTTGAAAAAGTCTTGGGCCTAAGGTAACAAATATGCTATGGACCTAGCATCCAAGATCTTACAAAGTAAAATGAATCTCTCTAATTTTGGGCCTCCTTGTTGTATGTAAATGCTAGAATGATGTGAGACTCATGGGCCTTAAGAGGAAGGCCATAATGTATTCTAGCTAGAAGGTTACTTCAAAAAAAGAAAAGAAAAAGAATTGGTGATAATGAATGAAAAATAAAGAGCCCAAAGGTGATGAATACATTATTGGCCCATGTTTGAGATGAAGGGTTGAAAAATCTATAAGCACATTCTAATGAAAGCCTATAAGTGTAAGATGAGAGTATTTTGTAAATGGACCGAACCCTATGAAACAAAGGGCAAGGCTCATGAGAGAAAATGAAGTGACTTTGTAATTGGGCCTTCATTAAAGTGGACTTAAAAATTTTCTTAAGAACATCTAAATAAAAGAGGCTTTTAATTTGAGACATGGACTTAATAAAATGGGATTTCTTTTCAGGCACCATTACACCATTAAGACAAAGTAAGCATATCTCTACCTCAACTTGGGTTCGACAAAGTGACAAAAGATGTTTGACTAAAGTTAATATCCCACAATGAGAAGAGATGGCCAATCCAAGTGACGTTGAGCTCACAAATAGGATATATAAGATGGTGGAAGACCAAGGCAAGGTATTTGAGAATATGGGAAGTCGCCTCGCTAAGTTGGAAGAAAGCAAGCTCAAGAAGCCTATCAATGTGGAAACAAATGAGGAAGAAGAAAAAGAAGAATGGGATGAGAAGAACAAGGCCTATTATGAGAGAAATAAGCCATGAGAAGTCTACCGTAGAAATTGTGGCCATGAAAGAGAAGATGGAAAAGTGCAACTAGCCTTTCGCAAGGCTCAAGGGATAAATGGTTGTCTCTACAACATGGGTGGCCTAGGTTCTAAAACTCCTATTCCATTACCTCCTAAGTTTAGGATTTCTGATGCAAAAAAATTTGATGGAACTAGGGATCTTAAGCAACATGTTATGAGGTATATAAGTATAGTTGAGATAAAGGGCTTGGATGAGAAGCAAACTTTACATGCCTTCCCTCTCGCATTAACGGGAGGTGTGTCAAGGTGGTACTATAGTTTGAACCCAAGCAAGACCAAGGTGTAGAATGAGCTAGTAGAGTTGTTTGTGGACCAATTCATCTTCAACACCATGATTGATGTGACTTTAAGGGACTTGGAGACCACTAAGCAAGGTGTTGGAGAGACATTTTTTGAATACATGACAAGGTGGAAGGGGAAAGCCTCCAAGATGCCAAATGAGAAATAACAAATCAACATGATCATCAAGGACTTGCTTTTGGCATACAATAGTAGGCTTTTGTCATCACCAATTAGTTCCTTTCGAGAGTTACGTGATTGTGGAACTAAGATCGAAGATGCCATCAACACTGGGCTGTTTGACAAAAATTGTTAAAATTATGTTTATCAAAAATGGTTATACAGTGAAATTCATCAAACATAATTTCACCCATAGGTCTTTGGATATATGGATTTTATTGTTGTGAGTATTACTCATTCAAGATAATGAATCTCTTAATTACAATCCCTTGTTTCAAGGGAAGACCCTTTGATTCCAACCACGTTACCTTTGTACATAAGTTTACTTATTTTTATGTTTGAGGGGATATGTATTTTTATTTATTTGTGGCTGCACCTAATAATTTATTTAGGTTGCCTATGTACCTTTCTCAGGAATCAAGCCAATTCATAGTTCTTAAATTGAGGTTTTTAGATTTAAAATCATCGAATATTGTTTTGTCCATTTTAATTGATGAACATTTAAGTCAAATGCTTGGTACTTGATTAAACATTGACTTAATTTTATTTTTGTGTGAGATAATTGATTTTAATCTCAAGGATAAGTCAAGGACCTATGTTTTATGGAAATTGAACCTAGGATTCTTTTTTTGAGAAATTGAATGTCCAAGTAAATTTCCCTTTTTTTCATTTGCTTCTTTGTAGGAATTTTAACAAGCAATGATATTTTGATTGAAGTTCCCAAATTTAATTAAGGGAAAGAAAACTCCTTTGAAGCAATTTTATTTTTATAAACATGTTTTAGAAATTGAGAATTGGAAAATTTCCTCAAATCAATTCTATGGTCATTTTATTTTGGGAATTGAGAACTCCAACTTTTGTTAAGGAATTAGGAATCCCAAAAAATTAGTCACATTGGAATTTTAAGGAATTAGAAACCCCACTTTATTTAAAATAATTTTGGGAGTCAAGGACTCCATTTAAGCGTATTATTTTAAATTAGTGTAAAAAATTCCATTAACATGTTTAAATGGTGGAGAATCAAAGACTCCAATTTTTAAATTGGTAGAGTCAAGGACTTCATATAATGGTAGAATTAAGGATTCCATAAATTTAATTCAAAATGGTAGAGTCAAAAACTCTATTTGTTTGTTTGATTTGTAGAGTCAAGGGCTCTAATATTTAAATTGGTGGAGTCAAGGACTCCATTAAATTAATTTACGATGGTAAAGTCAATAACTCCATTAAAATTTGGTAGAGTCAAGGACTCTAATATTTAAATTGATGGAGTCAAGGATTTCTTTGAATTAATTTATGATGGTAGAGTCAAGGACTCTATTAAAATTTGGTAGAGTCAAGGACTTCAATATTTAAATTGGTGGAGCCAAGGACTCCATTATTTCAATTCATAATCTAAGCTTGAGGAAATTTTTATTTGGTAATCCACAAATAGGATGCAAGTCAGGGACTCGAACTCCAAGTTTCATATATAAAGTTAGGAACTCCCTCATGAAACCTAACCCTATTTGTATTACCAAATAAAATTCAGTTTTGGGAAAGAGGGAGAAAGAGATTTAAGAAAGAAAGGGACTGATGAAATCCCACGTACAAAGCTATTGCTGAAATCTTTTTCAAGCCGCAACATGTTCCCTCCTTTTTTTCACTTGCTCTCTTCTTTTCTTCAACTGCTGAAGTCTCCTCTTCACTTGCTCTTCATTGCTCTGTCCATCTGCTTTTTTTTTTTTTTTTCTTCTTTGTGCTTGCTTAAGCCCTCTCTTTATTTTGATCACTTCAATTTATAGAGAAATAAAGGGAGCAATTACCGCCTTAATTTTCTCAACTTGCGATTTAATGTGACAGAACAGAATTGCAAGTAACATGTGACGAGATGTGGAGCAGTTACTAACTCATTGCTTCCTTCTTTCATGTCCTCTCTTTTTAGTGTTTGTTCCTTTTAATAATTTTTTTTTTTTTTAATTTTCCCTTCACGCAACTGTTTCCACATTGCCTACACTTCATTTATTTGGAATCATTTAACTGAGTGGTGTGTATGGCAGGAGGTTATTTTATTCAGCCACACATCCCACCCACATCTTCTCCTTTTAAAAAAAAAAAAAATGGATAATGACATTTAGCTTGGCTGCCATGCCATAAATTTAGTTAGACAACCCCACCTTTTTTGCACGTGATGTGAGTGTGGGGTTTGTTTAATATTCCCTTTTTTTTTTCTTTTTGTATCATCCTAATATTTTTGTTTGCACTATTTGTTTTTATAAATAACTTTGTTAACTTTGAAGGGCATTCATTATTTGGTCCTACAAACTTGCCCAAAATTTATATTCTTTGATAAATCTTGCTTATACATTTTTATTTTATTTTATGTAACCACATTTTTTTTTTTTAATTTTCACATTTCAACATGGGCAACTAGAGAAAGGAGAGAGCAAACCTTATATCAAGAAGACATATGGGGGAGGATCATCCAATGCCAAAGCACCCAACCCCGTGAATGTGAGTGCCATCATACCCCAACAACCCATAGCCTACCAAAGCTTCACAAAAAAAGCCTACCAAGAATTTTCCGACCTAAGGATGACCATTGCCTAAGCATATGAGAACTTGACCTTCAAAGGATTTCTTAAACCTTTATATCCCACACCTATGCCTAATCTTGTACCTCCTACTTGGAACCTCAATGAATATTGTCACTTGCATAAGAAATCTTGCCATAAGACTGACAATTGCTTCCAACTTAAGCATTAGATACAAGACTTGATAGACAATGGAACTCTCTTAAGTCCAAATAACATCACCAAGCCTAACATTAGGAAGAACCCCCTACCCGATTATCACCGAGCTCCTCCCCCATATCAGAATTGTGTTGAGGTCGAAGGGATTGATTAGGATAGTTCTAAGTTGATATAAGTTGTGGAAATAAACATGGTTGAGATATAAGGTATTTGGGATGAAGAGGATGAGAATTTGAAGAGTGCCACGCCGCGTGGGGAATTGCCCCCAAAGGAATGTCTTAATTGAAGAAAAGGATCCAAGAGGATAATGTGGCCAATGTTACTAGGAGTGGAAAGCACTACAAGACATCCTTTCTAGAGAAGGATCATCCCATAAGGAACTTTGGAAAAGGAAAAAAACCCATTAGACTCAATGGGAATGAAGAGAAAGAGGAGGATAGGGTTTTACCCTAACTAAAGAAGACTCAAGCTTTGGCTTCTCATTTGGGGTTTGCTAATGGCTTTTCATAAACACTGAAATACGGTACTAGAAGCTTTGAATGGGAAAGAGTTACCCATAGAGACTACACTTCAAGAGGTTCATCCATCATGGGAGTAAAGGCCGCATCTCATCCTTCTTTCACTTTTTCCAATGAAGAACTTCCTTTGAAAGGGGCTACTCATACTAGACCCCTACAAATCACCATCGAATGCATGGGTGCTAAGGTTCCAATGGTGCTTATTAACAATGGATCCGCATCTCACCCTTTTCTCACTTTTTTCGATGAAGAACTTCCTCCCGAAAGGGGCTACTAATACAAGGCCACTATAAATTACCATTAAATGCATGGGTGCTAAGGTTCCAATGGTGCTCATGTATGCCCATTTAGGACTACTCTCAAGGTTGGTCTAGACATGGAGACCATCATCCCTTCTCTTCTGATATTCAGGGCTTATGACAACACTTCTAGGAAGGTGATGGGAACATTCAAAGCTCCTTTCAAGATTGGTCCCTTGGATACAATTGTGGAATTTCATGTGATGGATATTACTTCTAGCAACAACCTTCTCTTAGGAAGGGCACGACTTTATCCTAGTGGAGCTATCCCCTCCACTTTGCACCAAAAGATGAAAATCTCATGGAATGGAGGAGTTATCGTGATATGTGGGGAAATAGAAATCTTGGCTCCCATTTGTGAACTTGAGAATGAGAACAATGAGCTTTAGATGAGTGGCTTTGATTTTGTGAATATGACTAATTATGGGTTGAAAGATAAGAAATACACTACGGATTTGTTTCCATATTATAGATATGAAGTGATTGCAATGATAAAGAAAACAGGGTACATGCCCAATATGGGTCTTGGCAAAGAAGGAAAAAGGGTGGCTGAATGCCCCAATTTCAAGACTCAATTGACTAGGGAAGGTTTGAGATTCTTTGAAAGCTGCGACAAAATCAAGAAAAACCTTAGTACTCTCAATGAGAACTTTGTGAGGGAAGGATGAGACTTTCCTTTTTGTGTCTTTCCCAAATTTTAGGTAGGCAAGGATAGAAAGGTGTATCCTGGTTGGGAGATCTTCTTTGAGGAGAAGCTCACTTTCAAGAAGCCTATAGTTATGATTAAGGAGGTTCAAGAGGAGTTTGATTGGATGGACCATGTAGATATCGTATTTTGTTAGCCCTCGATTTGCGTTCCAAACCTTGAAAATTCCAAAAATATTAATTTTCTTCCGTGGGGCCATGGAAACATCTAGATTGACATGGCGCAACCCGTTCAGGCATTGGTGCCCTCAAAGTGCCATTTCTGGTCAAATTGACCAAAATGCCTCTAGTCAATCCTAGGTTGACCAAAGGTCAAAGTTGATCAAAATCATCCCCAAACTATATTTTTTTCATGTTTCTACATCAAACTTGAGCTACTTGGTGATTTTCGTCAATTTTAACTAAGTTTGACCCAAGGTTGACTTCCAAGGGCACCAAAAATTCTAATTTTGATTTTACCATTAGAATAGGTTGAGACCAGAATCATTGTGAAGATTATTGAATTGCTTTTCCAACGACTATTCATGGGTTGAAATTGGAGTTAAAATGGTTGAGCTATCTTGAAAATCGTGCAAAGCGTATCTACCCTCTTCCCGAGACCATAACTTTTGATCCGACCATCAGAATTTCATTTTCTTTAGTATTCTAGAAACTAGACATCTAGACCTTTCCAGGGTCACTAAGATCAGCTCAATCAAAGATCGAGAAGGCCTTAAATAGGCATTCAAAGCTGAACCAAAGAAGAATCTGGGATTGCTAATGTCAGCATTGGACTCGGCGGCCGCTAAAGAGCCACTGGCCCCAACTGACGGCCACTAAGCTGCCAGAAGCTAAAGGGTCAAAAAACACCTATAAATACCCTTAGACCCTCTCAAATAAAAAATAAAATAAAGTTTTTAGGAATTTTGAAGCACTTTTCTAGGCAAATTCTCTCTCTCTTTTCCTCTCTAAATTCTCCCCTAAACACATCCAAAAATCTTTGATTTCTCTCTTTTATCAACAATTAAGAGATAATGTTCTTGCACTCGTTTTCCTTTCCTTGGTCTTAGAACCCTGAATTTGAGGTTCTAAGGGTTTAGATGTAGCTTTTAGGCTACAATCTACTACCTTTGCTTTATCTTGCTTCAAACATTCTTTATTGCTTTCCATAGTATATCTCTTGCTTTATCTTGCGTCCTAACATGTTTTATAGCTTTCCTAGCATGTCTCCTTTCCTTTTGCTATGTTTATACTTAGATCTACATGTTTATATGTTCTTTGCCATGTTTATGCTTAAATCTATATCGTTGTATGCTTTGTGCCATGTTTATATGTCTAGATCTACATGTTGGTTGCTATGCCAAGTGCTTCTATAGCCTTTTTGTCTATTGATATGTCTCTTTCTTGCATTTTGGCCCTTTAGGTAAGGTCAAGATCAAGATGTTGTGGTCTAAGCCTACATCCATACATCTAGGCCTATATCAAAAGGTTTGGATAATTTTCCTTTATGCATGTGTATGCTTGCTTGCTTCTATGTTTTATATCCATGTTTACTTGTCTAGATCCAGGCTTTACCATGCTTTATGCCCTCCATGGGCTTGTGCTTGTTGTTCTTTAGGGCCATTTGCTTGTGCGGTTGCATCTGTCCTTCTTGTGGCTTATTCGGATGTGACCGTTTATGAGACACATCTCCGTGATGTTGGGGTGCTTGATACACATCTTTTCCTCTACTCCGTGCGATGATATGCCTGCCTTGCTTGCTTTGTGCCACCCGTTTGACTTTCTTTGTCTCTTTACATTTTTGCACGCATGCCGACATGTTCATGCATGAGTCCTTGCTTGCTTGTGTCACCAAGCCTAATTCCTACTATCTTGTGTGGGTTCACACCCTTCTTTGATACATGAGACCCAAGTCCCCTTTAGGAATTTTGCTTAATGGCACATGTGTCGTCCATACTCTAATCTCATGGAACTATGGACACCCGATCTAAACTTACATTTGTCCTCCTAGGACACCCCCTTTTGTTTGATAACATGTTTGTTTGCCCCTTAGTTATCTTAACATGTTTGTTTGCCATTTTGTTTGATAACATACTTGTTCGCCTTCATTTGGCTCTCTTTGCATGCTCTTTTTACCTCTATGTTATCTCCTTTACTTGTCTAATGGCTACTTTGTTTGTTTGTTTCATGTACATGCATGGAAAGAGAATGCTTGGAGTGAGGGCACGACCTCCTAAGCGCAAGCAACAAGGGTAAGGGGTGTAAGCAAGAAGACACAAGCCTAAAAAAGGCATTGTTCAGTAGATTAGGAGGCCTAGCCTCCCCGAGTGGTTACATCTTTACCTCTCTCTTTTAGCCTCTTCTCTAGAGCATTGTATTAGGGTTTCCTCTCTATGTACCCTTTATATTTCCTACACCTTGCTTGGGCCGCATTCCCTGTGTATGGCAATGCTTGTTTTACATTTACTGTACCTTACAATGCCATACCCTTTATGCATGCCCAGTCCTCGGTTATGGGGCCAACTGGGTGGTTGAGCTCACAAGTTACTTATTGAAGTAGGCTGATAGATATTCTACAACGGGAAGTTCCTTAGGATGAGGGTTAAAGTTAAAAAGGGTCACTAATTAAGTTAATCGAGCAATCCTACCTCTAAATCTGTTTTCCCTTTCTGTCTCTTCTTTAGGTCCCTACCCTTCCATGTCTAACCCCTTTCTCCCTTGCCTTTCTCCTATTTATAGCCTTCCTTTAGTGGGTTAGCAATGATTGCTTTTAGCATTTTTCGTGTGGGTGGGACCCGTTAGGATTATTCTTGACAAAAGTGGGCCTTTATTTGGAAATAGGAACTCAATCTTTGGAACTCATATTAGACGCTGAATGTTGCTCAATGGCGATATCCCCCAAGGCACTACTGACGTACCTTGGGATGAATCCAAGCAAGCGTGGCCCCGAGGCCCGAATGATCCTCGGCTAAACCTACCGAATAACAGAGATTGGGCCCACTAAGGAGCCATTATTCAACCCATACCATTTAGGCCTAGTGGTAATGGGCTGATGACTGCTTGGCAATTCCTGCTTTACTTTCTCGCTCTGTGTGATAGTATTGTGCATGATGTATGTATGTATGTATGTATGTATATATATATATATATGCCTGTATGTGGGTGATTGTGTGCTTTTTATGATGGACTCTCCTGGCTACGTGAGCAACCTTCTCTAGCCATGAGTGCTCTTAATCTAGTAAAGTAGGTACGTGCCTAAGGCAATTGCTATAGGTGCATATTCACACTATATTGTGTGCATAATCATCGCGGTGTAATCGTTTCGATCCATGTCACCAAGTGACATCGGTTTCCCTGTGTATGCGACATGCATCAATATGTTTAATGCTTTGAGAGGCTCTGGCTCGTCGCTAGCACGAGAATGTTGGTGCGTGTCATATACACAAGCATGAACCCTTGCCAGTGCGCCATTGTGCACAAAACGAAAAACTCTACCAGATCTTTGCCGTGAAAATGGGGCACCTCTGTAGCCGTATTCTCACGACGAAAGCTTGGTGAGAATAGTGTTTTGTGCTCTATAACGCACTTGAGGTGAAGCACTGCCAAATTTTTGCCACGAAAATAAGGCGAAATGCTGCTGGATTTTCGTTGTGAAAATTCAGCAACAATCCCAAACACACTAAGGAAGCATCGATTGAGACCACACCCTTTCCGAAACCAAACCTCAAAGCCCAATTCAATTAAAGCCTTGAAAGCTAAATCCAATAGCTTGATTTTTAATTGCCAATGTCCTTAAATTAAGATTTTACCAAAACAAAGGGCTGTCTACAGATAGGCATTATGGGGTGCCTAACACCTTCCTCACGTGTAACTAGATTTCCGAACTCAAGAATTAAGGTTTTTTATCCATCCACATTAGATTAGGAAAAATGACAATTTTCTTAGCCTAGGATTGGTATTAAAATCAAATAGAGTCAGGTGACCAATCACACCTTAGAAAAAATCCAATGATTGGTGGCGACTTCACTTACCTTTGGTGACTCCATTAAAATTGATTCATTTTCTAGTCACACACTAGAGGTATAACCCTTCTCCACACCACCCGAGCTCCCGAGCCTTTACGCTGTAGGTGCGTGTGAGCATTGCCGTAATGGGTGGTCGAATCGCCGTGAGGCATCAATAGACTGGCGACTCCACTGGGGACACTTAGAGAGTTTAGCCTTTAGAGATTTTGATAACATTTTAATCTTTGGACTCTGGCTCTCAAAAACGTTGAAATTGGCATTAGCCTCTAGGGCTTTCCTTTTGAAAATTGCTTTTACTATATCCTTAGTAAACTATTTTCAAAAATCAAAAATGTTTTCAAATGGCTTTCCTAAAACCGCCTTTGAGGTATTTTTGTATGTGTGGAGTTTTCTTCCTTTCCTAAAGCATGCTTTACAACTTTCCTTCACATGTACAAACCTAAGGTAGTAAGATTTAATTTTTGCTACACCTTTATCTGTTCATCTATCTGTTGTGCTTGGAAAGTCTTTCCCCTTTCATTTCAAAATGCATGACATTACCCCTCATATTGGGATGCATATACCTTAGATAGTTACTGGGTGTCGACTTGTAGGCACTTCTGGGTCAATGGGTGGAAATGAGTAGCTAAAAAGGCCCCCCTTGATTTACTCTATCCCACAAATTCTATGAAGGGAAGGATTAGATGATCGAGGTCCCACCTAAGAATAGGACCAACTTACCAGTTCAGCCGTGTCTCATATAGTTGGCCTAAACTAAGTCAAAACCCCTGAGGATTAGGAAGAGCCAAAGCCGAGCAAACATCCAAGCCTAGGGTAGGATATCCTTGTTAGGATTGCTTTTAAAATGCGTCAAGGGAAAGTGTCTAGAATTCGTTTGCAGGTTCACCCTTTTTGCTTGCATAAAAAAGCTGTGCTCTACTCTAGGTTCCATCCATCCTATTTACACATCATCTGTGATTAACCTTTAGGGAAAAGCAACCTCGTTGCTTGCACATTAGATCATACCCAATCCTTAAGGGTTTTGGACCCTACAAGGGCACGCATGCATACATTAATGGCTCCATCATGTAAATTTGTACAGATAAAATTTGTGGCAAGTAACCGGAACTCTGCACCAAGGAGCACATTTCCAAGAGTTCAAGATCTTCTTTGAGAAGGCAAGGCCATCCAGAATGGAGCCTCTTCTTTGTAAAATTGAATTTCCTTGTATTATAAAAGGCCCACTATTGGAGCCATTGTATATAGCCCATGTTTTGGGGGCATTGTAAAATGCCAAAGTTTTATAAAAGCCTTGCTTTCTTTGTATTTGAAAAGAGAAGGGTCCAGCTCACAATTTCAAGCATGAAATGAAAGTTCTGGTTACTTGCCAAACTTGTGCATTAATTCTACATCACTATAGAAACTCACCATGATAAAAACCCGCTCAATGGTCCAAGCCAATATTTCGAAAATGATAGGTGCATTTTAAATAAGCAAGAACCTAAACTAACTTCGTGTTTGTTTTGTGTTTCCATATTGTCAATTTTTCAAATGCACCCAATTTCTTTCCCATCCCATTCTTTTCCTTTCCAGGATTATAAAGAGAAAAGATTGCTCAGAGGAAACAATCCAAATTACCACCCCATCATGATCCTATCATCACTAGGTCTCGTGCTAAAGAGATGTCTACTAGTGATCCTTCCCCCCATCGAGGAAAACACTCATGAGATTGCTTTCCTGAAAGAACAGATGGCAGAAATGATGCATATGATGTAACAGCTGGTTGTAGGAGGGAGCCAAGATTCGTCTAGTCCCACTCTAGAGGGCTCTGCACCCCAATCTGAAAAAGAAGCCTGACCGCCGCCTGATCCAAATCAAAGCCAAGCCACACCGCCATTCATCCCACAAGGGGGTGACCAAGAGTTGAATCCTCCTAAGGATAAGACCTCAGAGTCTGGCTACGGTCAGGTCAAAAGTCAAGTGGAGACCCTGACTAAGAAAATCTGTATCATAGAGGGCTTCAGTGCCCGAGAAAGTACCAATTTTTCTCAGGTCATTATGCCTCCCAAGTTTAAGTCACTTGAGTTTGTCAAGTATGATGCCACTAAAGATCCCTACGCCCATTTGCGCATGTTTTGTAGGAAGATGGCACATTACGGAGACAATCTTCCTTTGCTCTGCCAGAGTTTCCCTGATAGCTTAATGGCTCTACGGCCACATGGTATGTGAGATTGGAATAGACCTCCAACTAGAGAGAGATGGTCAATGCATTTTTGGAGTATTACTGGTTTAATAAGGAGATAGCTCCCAATTGCACAGTTCTTCAGAGGATAGAAAAGAAAAGTGGGGAATCTTTCAGCGTGTATGCCCAGATGTGGTGCGAATTGGCCATGCAAGTACTTACTCCTATGATGGAAGATGAAATAATCAAGTGGTTTATTAATAACCTTAAGCCTCCTTACTACGAGAAGATGATCAGTGCCCAAGTCACTTACTTTGCAAGCTTGATTCCTATTGGGGAGTGTATTGATAAGGGTATTAGAACAAGAAAATAGTTGATCCTAAGGCCTTGAATTCTATGATAGAACAACAAGTGAAAAAGGAAAGGAAACTGATGTTCACATGATCGACAAAATGCCTGAAGGACTAAGGGGTGTCACTACTAATTATATAGCCTCGAATGCCCGACCCTATCAGCAACAGGTTCAGCCAACCTAGGTACCTTACTGAGCATTCAATCAGAGGGGAAGGCCCGATCAACCCCGATATCTCAAGGGGGAGCCTCAGAAATTCTCTCCATTACCCATGCCCATGGCAGAGCTCTATGCCTATCTGTTGGAGAAGAAGCTAGTGACTCTACTATTTGCGAAGCCCAGAAACGGTCTTCCTTTGCCCAATTTTGACCCATCCAAGAAATGTGAGCACCATTTTAGAGCCAAAGGGCACACATTGGAAGAATGTGTGCATTTAAGGCATCGAATCTAAGATCTTATCGATAACAAACTAATACAGTTTGACAACATGATGGGGCCGAATGCCATCACCAATCCCTTGTCTCCTCATCTAGAAGGGAACGTGAATGCTATCTCTACAGTGGAAAAGGGGATTCCAGACTTCTCATCCCTCTCATAGGAGCCCCAGAATTTGACTGGGAAATCTGCTCATTCTATGATAATGGGGATAGACATGCCCTATTCGATTGCAGAGTGCTCAGGGCACAGATTCAGAGTTTATCCGACCATGGCACTATCTAGATCAGTCTAAAGATGTTCTCCCTAGAGCCAAATTTGTAGACTCAAGAAGGCTTGATCATTAGTATGCCGAAGCCCTTCCCATACAAAGATAGCCATTGTGTCCTATAGAAGTACAATGTGACTTTGATCTCCACCCAAATTAGAAAGGAAGAAGTTTGCTCTAATGTCTCTTTAGGTCTATCTGGGCTCACTAGGAGTGGTTGATGTTATACTCTCGAGGAACTAGAAAAAAGGAAGAAAGAGATTGGCAAGGGCACGGCCAAGCCAGTTAGGAATAGGGTCACTAATGAAGAAGCAAAGGAATTCTTGAAAACCATCCAGAAGGCCGATTATAGTGTGATTTAGTAGTTGAACAAATCTCCAGCTCAGATTTCTATTTTAGCCTTATTGTTATCATCTGAGGTCTACCGTGAGGCTTTATTAAAGGTTTTGAAGGAAACACATGTTCCTACCGGTATCACAGATTCCTCCTTCAAAGGTATGGTATCGTTAGTATTGGCCACTAACCAAGTCTCCTTTTTAGATGATGAGTTACCTCCAAAAGGAAGAGATCATACTTTGGCCATACATATCGTGATCAAGTGTGAGGACATGATTGTTGCAAGGGTATTAATTGACAATGGATCAGCCTTGAATGTCTGCCTGATGGCCACTTTAGAGCGCCTAAAAGTGGATATGTCTCTTATTCGGCCTAGCACTATGATCATTAGAGCCTTTGACAGCACGTGTCACGAAGTGCAAGGCGAAATTAAACTAATGATTGAGATCGGCCCGAGATCCTTCATGGTCAACTTCCAAGTGATTAAAGTGGACTCTTCAAACAATATGCTTTTAGGGAGGCCATGGTTATATGCAGCAGGTGCAGTCGCGTCTACCCTCTATCAGAGACTCAACTTCATATTTGACAATCAGTTGATCACCATTATGGCTGAAGAGTCCATGACTATCTTCTAGGAGACATCTATTCCCTACATCGATGCTAATACCTTTCTAGAAGCTTCCTTCCATAGCTTCAAACTAGTTTCCATGATTCATAATGTTTTAGAGCTTGAATTTGGCTAGCCCGTAGCAATTTTGATGGCCGCAAAGGAAATGCTCAAGTTTGGATACAAGTTGGGCCAAGGCCTCGATGCCGTAGGACGTGAGAGCCCTACTTTAATTGAACTCTCATATAACAAAGGAAGATTCGGTTTGGGGTATGATCCCACTCATAAAGAACTCTTTCAAGCTTCCAGAGGAAAGAAAAGGAAGTATACTGCTCTAGGGATGTTTATTCCCCATATCAAGGCCACTTTTTTGGCTCTGGCCGAGGTCATTATGCTAGAACCTTTCAAGGAATTGGAAGACTAGGACATGCCTTACAAACTAGACTATGCTTTAAAAACCCAAAAATGGAAGGCCTTATGTAATTGCCTGGCAATTTACAAAGGACCTTTCCATACATGGTGGAATACTAACTACATAGCTCATGTGCAGAAATGAAAAGAAATAGGAAAGACTCTAGCAAGTCAAACATGGCATGAACGGTTTGACATTGCCCTGTATAGTACCCCAAAGCCGATGAGAAGAATCGGATTATCCGAGGAATAGGTACAAAGCAACCTTGCAGCATCAAAGCCTAGATCTTTGGCAATCTCTCTAAGCCTACTATATGAATGTCGAAGACGAATGAGCTCCCTCACCAGATTGGGACTCGAGTTGCAACCCTGCCTCTCTATATCAAGTAGAACCTGCAATGTGCTAATCTCAGCAGTAGCTATTAGGACATATGTGAAATTATTAGAGACATATGTTATGTATATTGGCTAATCCTTTGACAAAATTCACTTTACTTGTAATTGGGTAGATCAAGGATGTGTTTAGTACTTCAAGAAACAAGTGTTCAAGTTTAGTAATGAAACCATGCAAGTCTGACCAAGAAACAAGTGAAGAAGTGTTGTTCATTAAAGCTCGACAAATATCTCGACAGAATCATATCTATCGAGGTTTAATGTTGAAACTCGACAGAAGCTCGACAGCAGTTGTATCTGTTGAAAATTACGAAATTAGAATTTCTAGATCTGATTTCTTGCATATCCATGTGTATTTGTGTAGGGTTTCTTTCTTTTCTTACAACCCTAGACATATATAAAGATTATTTTAAGGGTTGTCTTAGGTGATGCAACTTGATGCAAAGTGATAATACATGCATATTGTGACCGGAGACAATTTGCCCTAATTCATCATGTTCTTTGTAGAAGTTACTACGCCTTTGTGCAAAGCGTTTTGTAACCAAGAAGCTTCTTGATCTTAATTATTGGATGAACTAAAGAATTTTGCAGCCAATATCTTCCTTAAGTTGGTGTGTTAGTCACGTACTAGGATTTGTGCATCATTGGTTAGTCACATATTGGGAGCCGTGCATTGAAAAGAGAGATTGCCGCTATATTACAAGTCCAATTGGGTATTGGGGGAAGGGTTCAACTGTAGGTTAATATTAGGTACTGAGATTCCTTTTACTTGTAACAACTTGTTTTGATAATAGTATATTCTCGAGAGTGGTGACCTTAAATTCAACTGGTTGGGTTTTGCCTCAGTGGTTTTCCCCATTCGTAAACAAATCACCTATGTCAAAATTATTTTTTGCTGCATTTAACTTAGTTGGTGATTTGTTTGTGCTACCACGCATATTGCATAAAATTGAATCTAATTAATTTCACTTGGCTAATTAATTGATTAATTTACCAAAATGGTCAATACATTTTTGGCCTATCAAGTGGTATTAGAGTGGACACACTCTGATTAGGTTTAATATTTGTTGTGTGATCCATTGACCCCAGTTTGTCATGGATATATAACAATATCTTATTATACCTCATTTATTTAATGACACTAACTATGCATACTAGAAAGTATGCATGAGAACTTTCTTATAGTTTTTAGATAAGAAGGTGTGGCAAGCTGTGGAGATTGGCTGGACTAAGCCAAAGGAAGCACCAGCTGATTGGGATGATGTCAAGATCAAAGTGGCAAACTTCAACAACAGAGCATTGAATGCTCTATTCAGTGCGGTCATCAATAAGGAGTTCAAGAAGATATCCTCTACTAAAATTGCTAAGGAAGCATGGACTATCCTCTAGAAAACCTATAAAGGGACTAAGGCTGTCAAGGATTCAAAGTTTCAAAGGCTTACTACGAGCTTTGAAGAGATTAAGATAGAGGAGGATGAGTCATTTGATGAGTTCTATGCTAAACTAAAAGACATAGTTAACTCAGCCTTTAATCTTGGGAAACTATTCCTGAACCCAAGGTTGTAAGAAAGGTGCTAAGGTCTCTGCTTGAGAGATTTCATGCCAAGATCACTACCATTGAAGAATCAAAGGATATTGACTCTATTCCTTTGACGGAGTTAGTTGGCAACTTGTAAACCTATGAATTAGGTTTGACTAGAACCGGGAAAGGAAGCAAAAGCAAGAACATGGCACTGAAGGCCAAAAGTAATGAGACTGATGAGTCTTCTGATGATGAAGATTCCAAGATGAAATCCTACATCACTAGGCAGTTCAAGAAGTTCATGAAGAATACTAATGCGAAAGGATTTGATAAGGACGGTAAGCAATCCAGTTCTTCTCATTTCAAGAGCCAAGACAGAGGAAAGAATGATGCTAAGGATGACGGTTAGTACACTATTCCCTCCAGACCAAAGTGCTTTGGATGTCAAGGTTTTGGACACATGAAACAAGAATGTCTAACATATCTAAAGCAGTTGGGAAAAGCAAGGCTCTTGTTGCTACCTTGAGTGACACCGAACCTAAAATTGAGTCAGATGACAATGATGACGGGAGAATTTTAAATGCCTTCACTGCTATAGTTGATCCTATTGAAGGGGTTACAGAAATAGTAGATGATGAAGAGGACTTGGTGGATTCTAAGTTTGAGAAAATGGACGATCAAGATGACATCTATATAGCCTATGCAAAATTGTACATGGTTTCTAAGAAGCATGAGAAACTATATAGGTTGGCCACTAAAAAGCTGAGTGATGTGGAGCTAGATCGAGAGGAACTCTCTACAAAGGTTGATGAAGTAAATCAAACCACTGGAGATTTGCGGTTTGAGAACAACTTCCTTGCTGAAAGGACAAAGAAGCTTGAAGTGGAACTGTCCCAAGTTAAAGCTCAATTAGAGGGAACTTCCAGTGCAAAGCTTGATGAAATGCTAAGTTTTTAGAAAGCTGCTTTTGATAAAACCGGTTTGGGGTATGATTTCTCTTCTCCTAATATTGCCCCATCTAGTACAACTGTGTTTGTCTCACCTGTTAATAATGTTAATTCTAAGAACAATGAATGTAAAACTGAAATAGCTAGTGAGAACGTAGACAAGGGTAAATCTATTATAGGAGCACCCCCTAAGGTTGAAAAGAAAGAGACTAGAAACCCTAGGACTAAGAGGATTAACAACAAAAAGTTTCAACCGAAGAAGCCACATCTCTGTCATCACTGTGGAGCTTCAGGACATACTCGTCCAAATTGCTACAAGTGGTTAGCCACACAACAAAGTAATAGTATGCTCTCGTCTGGAAACCAGAATCAGTTTCCATCCTCTTTTGCTTCTCTTAGAGATCTTCTCAAGACCCTCATGTTCCTTTCAAACTTGAATGGTTTCAATTCTTCCGCCTCACTATCTGATCAAAGGTTTTGCCCAAAGGAAAGGTTCTTCCAAGGTATGGAAGGAAAATGGCTCAAAGTGATTTTGTCACTTTTTCTTTCTCTCGCTTTTTGTTTATGCATTACTTGTTTGTTTTACTTTCTTGTTTTGAGTCAGTCTTGTTTTATGCTTTGCTTTGTTTAACATATTTTTGTTTATTTGTTTTTAGTTTTGATTTATTTTGTTTTTTATAAATTTTTTTTGAAAAATCAGAAAAATACAAAAACAGTGTGTGTTTTGTGTACATTGGTACTTGTGTACCTTAGATGGCTAATGAAACAAAGTTTTCTAAACTTTGTATCTCTTATAGCTTAGGCAAGTGAGCTTTGTGGCTCGTGTTTGTGATGAGTACGATTAAGTAATTTCTTATACTTAACACTCATATCACTCTTTTTGATGGGAATGACTAGAAAATCCTAAAAGAGAGGCATAAATAACTATCTCACCACTAAAGCCTGCTAATCATATATAACATCTGTGTGCTTCGGCATAGCAAAATTGTGATCTTTTTGGCTTAACATAATTGGGTATTTCTTCTTTCTCCTTTCTATGCCCATGCATGATATGCTCAAAAAGAAAAATATGCAAAGAAAAACAAAAGCAAAAAGAATCAAAATGCTTTTAAATATGGTTGCAGGCATGTTTCTAGGAGATGTGGGAGTTATAGGATGTAACTCAAAGGTAATAGTCCCCATCAAGCAGTTATGATTATGTGTGAGTGTATTTGATTTTCTCATATCTCAAATCATCATAATATGAGACACTTATGCACTCTTTGCTACTTTTGAACATATGTAGGTACAATGTGATTTAGCCATCACAGGGAATACATGTGTTAATGTATACTGACTAAACTGTCATAACTTGTTTTTGAAATATAAAATTGGTTAGACTTGTTTAGTGTGTGTGTGTTTTGGATCATGAATGTTTTGTAATTTTTTTGTTGAGAGATGTTTTTTGAGAGCTTAACATGTTGATTGGATCTATGTTTGAATAGCTTGCTTGTTGAATTCATCTTTATGTATTTTTCATCTCTTTGAAAAACTTATTTTCTTCAAGCTCGACAGCTTCTCGACAGATCCTCGATAAATTTGCATATATCGAGCCTCTTTGTCTTCTTTTCTTGATAGATCTTATCGCATACTTGATCTATCAAGCTTTCTGGAGTGTGTCTCGATAGCTTCTCAATCCATCGAGAAACTTTCTGTCTGGCCGATAGATTCGCGACAGAATCTCGATCTGTCGACAACTGCACCTCGACAGATTCATTACTATTGAGAATTAGTTCTCTACCGATCTCGACAGATACTTTGATCCATCGAGTTGCGATTTCTATTTATATATGGAGCGCGAAATCAGATTCATTTTCTCACTTCTCTCTCAACCGAAAACACTTTTCTCTCGACCCAAACACATTTCTTTCACTCAAATCTCCTCACCCACTCCTATTTCGGCCTAGATCAAGCCTTAATCCTTTGGTATGTTTTCTTTAACACTCTTTTCTCATGCATTCATGCATTTTAGACCTAGGTTTTGGGGTTTTTGAAAAAATTTGGGGTTTTTAAGATTTTTGTGAAATTGTTGGGTTGGGTGTTGATTATTTGATGATATATGATCATGCATTACATTCCTTTAGCATTATAACAATGTTTCATGCATTTGGATGTGTGCTTGATTATTGAAAATTGTTTGCTAGTAGGTTTGGATTGGGTTTCAACCCATGATGCAATTCATTTTTAGCACATCACATGTTCATGCATATTTCATGCATACATACTCTTTCATTCCTTTTTTTGGATTATGATAGTGTTTTGTTTCCTTCTTTCTCTCTCTCTCTCTCTCTCTCTCTCTTACACGGATAGACTGCACATGGCATCTAAGCTCAAATCTACTTCGGCTCGGAATCCTCTTAGTTCTAGGTCTTCTTCTTCTGATACACCCCTTCTTCATGTTTGGTTCCATGATGGGAAGGCCCAACAGGACTTCTTTAAGAACTTTTAGAAACGTGGCGTTCATTTGGAGCACCATCTCATTCTGTTGGACTTTTTCAACACTCCTTTACCTAGTGTCATTCACACTCGAAGATGGGAATCTCTTTGTGAGATACCCTTGAGATGTCCTACATGTTTATACAAGAGTTTTACTCCAATATACATGGTATCGATACCTTTGTACCTCAGTTTGCCATGACATTCAAAGGTACACGTATCGTAGTCATTCTGAATCTTATATCCGAGATACTACATGTCCTAGGGTATCGCATCCTGATTACCCTGATTGTTAGCATGTGAGGACTGTGTCCAAGAGCTTTTGTCTCATTTCTATGAGACACCTTCTGTATGGGGTGAGTGTCAAAACACCCCATGCTCGAGCTTTGCAAAAGGTCCGAGATTCCTTAATATGGTGATGACATTTGTTCTTACTCCCCTGTCTCACTATAACTCTATTACAATGCCTCGTGCTCAATTTTTGTGGTCTCTCTTAAAGGATCTCACCATTGACTTCCCCTCTCGTTTCGTTACTTCTATCATTGATGTCTATAGGGATACGGCAACCCGTGATAAACTCATTTTTCCTTTGACTATCAAGGGGATCCTTCACCATTTTTCTATCCCTATCCCTGATTCTCCTTATTACACCATTATGGGTGCCATCAGCACAACTTCTGTTCGGTGGAGCGAGGCCCAGCTTTGACTGAAGCAGCCACAAACAGAGATGACTGATCCTGTAGCTCTTGTTGTTCCTTCCACCTCCGCTCATTCTTCCTCGAATTATGGTATAACTCTTGAGGCCATCATGGTGCAACTTCAGCGCATGGATGCTCACCTTGACACTTTCAATGATAAGTTGTGTGTCGATCATATTGCACGTCGATAGGCTCACCTTGGTGGTTTCGTTGCTTTTCCCTTTCCTTCTTCGGAGGCTTCAGCAAATAAGGATAGCGATGATGGTGAGGAAGAAGATGATAGCTCTTCCAGTGATGAAGAGATGACGACCTCTCGGTAACTTACCCTTTGTCATTCATGACAAAAAAGAGAGTAGTTTTGGGATAATGAGAGTAGTCATGTATTTAGGGGGAGAGTTAGCATAAGATTTTTTTTTTTTGTTAGGGGGAGTGTTAGATTTTTTAGGGATGTAGTGAGAATTTTATGTACTTTTCTTTTCTTTCTCTTTAGTTACATTATCCGCTTGTACACCGGTCATGTGACCATTTATTCATGACATACATTGTATTTTTTTTTCCATACATATATATATATATATATATATATGATATATGTTGTTTTTCACCTATCTCTCCATGTGTTATTTAGTTTTGTTTAAAGTGTTTTAGAAAGACAGGTTGTGAAAATCTACCATGCCATGAACTCTCTTCTTGCAAAGTTTTTCAAGAGTTTGTGTTAGGGTTAGATTTTCTTATATTTTAACAAGTGGTTATGAGTTTAGTGATTTAAGACTTCTCTCATTATTTATTTGTTTGTTGTGGTTTTGTCATGGATTGCTAAAGGGGGAGATTGTTAGGACATATGTGAAATTATTAGAGACATATATTATGTATATTGGCTAATCGTTTGACAAAACGCACTTTACTTGTAATTGGGTAGATCAAGGATGAGTTTAGTACTTCAAGAAACAAGTGTTCAAGTTTAGTATTGAAACCATGCAAGTCTGACCAAGAAATAAGTGAAGAAGTGCTGTTCATTAGAACTCGACAGATATCTCAACAGAATCATATCTATTGAGGTTAATGTTGAAGCTCGACAAAAGCTCGACAGCAGCTGTATCTGTCGAGAATTACGAAATTAAAATTTCCAGATCTGATTTCATGCATATTCATGTGTATTTGTGTAGGGTTTCTTTTCTCACAACTCTAGACATATATAAGGATTATTTTAGGGGGTGTCACAAGTGATGCAATTTAATGCAAAATGATAATACATACATATTATGACTGGAGACAATTTGCCCTAGTTCATCATATTCTATACAGAAGCTACTGCGTCTTTGCGCTAAGGGATTTGTAAACAAGGAGCTTCTTGATCTTCATTGTTGGGTGAACTGAAGAACTTTGGAATCAACATCTTCCTCAAGTTGGTGTGTTAGTCACATACTGTGATCTGTGCATCATTGGCTAGTCACGTATTTGAAGCCGTGCATTGAAAGGAGAGATTGCCACTACATTACAAGTCCAATTGGGTATTGTGCTAAGGGTTCAACTATAGGTTGGTATTAGGTACTGGGATTCCTTTTACTTGTAACTATTTATTTTGATAATAGTAGATTCTCGGGAGTGGTGACCTTAAATTCACTTGGTGAGGTTTTGCCTTGGTGGTTTTCCCTATTTGTAAACAAATCACATATGTCAAATTTATTTTTCACTGCATTTAACTTAGTTGGTGATTTGTTTGTGCTACCACGCTTATTGCATGAAATTGAATCTAATTAATTTCACTTGGCTAATTAATTGATTAATTTACCAAAGGGATCAATACATTTTTGGCCTATCAATGCGTCCTCATTCTCAGCTACCTCAGCTTGGAGTCGACGAAATGCCAATTGTGGCTCACTAGGCTCATCACCTGACCCGTACTCAAGACTCAAAGTAGATTGAATGTAGGATGTAGCCTGCACTAGCCTCATGACTAAATCATCAGCCTTGTTACTCGCCGTGACATGGCTAGCCTCCATCGTGGCCCTCTCCTTATCTCTCATCTAGCCCAAGACAGTGAATCTCTAAGTAAGATCTGCTAGCTCACTCTCTAAGCTCATAACCTAAGATCTCAGCTAAGTGCACTCAACCTCTGTGGTTGAAAGGATCTGACCCCTTTGCCTAAACTCTGCTTGAAATGTGGTGAGCTTAGCTTTATATGTCCTCCCCATCTCATCGAAGTCCCCCATAATGGCATCAAAGGCCTCCTTGCAAAAATCCCTGTCTCTAATGGCCTCTGTCAGACACTTTCTTAGGTCCTTAAGAGTACTCTCAATTTTGACTACAAACTTTAGTATGTAGTCCCTCAATATATTAATTGGAAGGCGAGGATCAAGTGAATCAGGAATCGACAGGTCAATGATGAAACATGGATCCCTAATGGCTATCCACTCTTTAAGGTCGATGATGGACCACTCATAATCATCTTTGGGACAAATGGGGTAATCAATAGTCAACTTACACTCCTTCCAGAAATCAAAAGTGTGCTATATAACGACTGTATCAATATCTTGGAGTCCATACTCACAAATGATGATAGAAAGATCGCTGAGTCGAGGAATATGCTGGGTACCCCCAATTGCCTCATGGCCATACCAAGATATTACCTTGTATAACCCCAGATACCCACCAAAGGGATGCCAAGTAAACCAACACAGTGGGTCTAACCCTACCAACTAGTAACTCCCCATTTGACTCTCCATACCCAATTAGTGGGACCCAAGCCAAACAAATATCTCAACCAAGTGGTGTATCCCTAGTAAAAGGAAGATCAAGGGCTACAGTGATCTTAACTCTATTCCTCGTTAAGAACCTTACGGGTTATGCTCTAGATATCACACTTAAATGACTAGAGAACCAAAGCTGCAACATATGCGCACAATAGCCAAGCCTACCACTACTAGTCTCATGGCACAGAGAAAGAGATCGAATAGTCTTAGAAGGAAGAGAGGGGATTATGGAAGTGCTACGAGGCAGAGTACTCACTAGGGGTAGGATTGCGAAGCTGATAGAACCTGGTTGAGAAGGGAATAACACTGAGCAGAAGAAGGCCACCATGAAGGCCTAGCACTAATAGAAGGTCTAATGCTCCTACAAGTCTACAAAGTCCTCTAGGTAAGAATAAGGCACTCAGCTAGGCCAAACTGACATATTAAAAAATCCAAGGGGATGCTACCTCTTAACCTGCTTCCATACTGGGTTAGAACATCCATTACAGGCGTCTTCAAGCCTAATAGCTCCGTCAATCACTTGCGAAAGTGAGATCGAACCGGTGGCCGATAAACCCGACACAAAGGGGTAGAAAAAGAAAGAAAGCGATCATACTCCTCCAAAGTAGGGACCAAGTCCACATCCCTGATGGTGATGCACCTCAAAGTAGGATCCAAACAAATGACTATGGCCTTGAGTAAGTGCCAATCTAGAGGGGTACGAAATAGTGAAGTGGTATCTGTAAGGAACTGCTTAATGTAAGCCCGATCCTTGGAAGAGAATGAAGCCCACCATCACTTGAGCTCACTCTCATGAAAAGTTTGCCTCATAAGCTCCATAACTGTGTCACAAGACTTGAACGCAAGAGCATCCATGTTTAGATCTGAAAGAATGCTGTGTTCTGATGCCAATTCATGCAAGAAAATGTAAGAAAATGGTGTTTCTAAGAGTTTTTAGGAGAAGACCCAAAAAATTGCAGACCAAAAAATGGAAGGTCTGGGGGGCACCTAGACCTTTATACATGCTTTTCGAGGCCAGCACACCTTTAGTGGCCGTCGGTCCTAGCCAGCACACATTAAGTGGTCACCAGGCCTCAGGACATGCACCAGGGCTTTTCAAGTTTCCCGACATAGGCCCACATGCTTTTGCCCATTGGATTTGAAAAATGAAAAATTTCAGATAGCTTTGGAGCAAAGATTCCCTTGATTTCAACACTAACAATGGTACGCAGGAGATTTAGTAGCAAAACAATTCATTTGGGGATTTTTGCACAAATTGAGACCACACATAACCTACATTGGGGTAGTTTATTTTTGCGTGCCTTATCCGTCATCTTGGAGCATCTTGAACCTTATTGTTGAAACCCAGTTCACCCAGTTCAAGGTTCGATTTAGCCCTCGTCATCAGGACATATAATGGGATAACGCCAAGGCCATTCCCAGTTGTTGATAGCAATCCATCAAACATGGTATGAAGATCATAGAAATCAATTCCTACGTGTTATTCCTATAACGAGCCTTTTCAAAACATCGGTCGGTTCAGTGGATAACTAGGTCAATCAATGCATTCTGCCATATGGCGAGTTTGAGAAAATCCCGCTTGGGGGAGTCCATGTTCATAATCAGTGCTGTCAAGAAGCCCATCATCATATAATCATCCAATGCGATTCTAATCCAGCTGCAAGTTGGTTTATCAGTTTAGAACCACGCAAAATCCACATTGGGGCAGTTTATTTTGCACAGTTTAGTCCATTTCTACTAATCAATATGCTTAAGATTGATGTTTTGGGTACAATGACGGGCCCGTCCCGCCAAGAACATTTCCTCTCATGTTAAGAATCGCATAAAACCTACACTGGGGAAGTTTTATTTTATGCGGTCTCTCCCTTTTCCATCTCCCCCAGCGGGTCAATCAATATTAGATTTTATAATTAAACCTGTGTAAATACGGTACGATGTAGGTGAATATGGAATGTAAGCCGCCGCAAGAATGTCGTTATTCTAGAAATGCAGCAACGTGTGAGTAAGAATAGTGGTACAACAGGCTCATAAATGTTAAAGTACTACTAGCAATACATACATCTAAAGCCTACCAAGAGGCAATGCCAAGAAATATGCATCTAAAGCCTACCAAGAGGCAATGTCAATGCATACATCTGGGCTTACCAAGAGTCAATATCGAGATCATACATCTGAGCCTACCAAGAGGCAGTGTCGAGAAATACATTTGAGGCCCACTATGGGGCAATAATACGTACATGTCTAGAGCCTACCAAGAGGCTGTTGGAAAAACTGGTTTTGCTCTCATACAAAATGAACGGTTTTAGACCCCTTAAAACAACCAGATTGGTTAGACTAGTTAATTAGCCAAGTTGTCACTTAGTCAAATTAAGCAATTCTAGGTTAAAGCAATCAAATAATCATATCAAACATATAAAGCCGCGGAATAATAAATAACACAAGATATGATCACCTAGGAAACCACACGGTAAAAACCTGGGGAGGATTTGACCCACCGATCCTCAAGGCAAACCTGAATTCACTATGAAAGAATCGAAGTTCATACAGAAGGACTACAAGCTCCCCGCTTGACTTCCTAATGCTACCCACCAGTAGAACTTACTAACACGACCACGTGCAAGCTCCGAATCCACGAACTCCTTCTTTCTTGAATTCTTCAATCAGCTACAAGCACCCACGTTTGATATTCTTTAAGCTTTAATGGTAGCAACCGAGTTGATTATCAAGATGTTGATTTAATCTCTATCTCGAAAACTCTAAGCTTTGTGTAAAGGAAAGCTCCTCTAGATCTCACAAGAGATTTACACAAAACCGCAATGTATGAGCAACAATACAACTGGAGCAACTCTAAAAACGTGGCTAGGGTTTTTCTTTATATGCCTCGGGTAAAAACAGAAAACCCAAAACATTTAATGAGTTAAGGCTGAGCTGGAATATTCTGCAAAAAAACATTCTGCCCGAGATTCGATCGATCGAGCCAGGCCGAAATGCACCAATGCATCTGCAGCCACTCGATTCCAACTTTACATGAAAGACCCAACTTTGAGCAAGTCTAAACAAAACTAAATAACCTGTTTTGATCATGGTTTGCCAATAATACAAATTAGAGTTCTAAATACATAAAATCCTAAATCTTTAGAACCTAACACAAAACACACAGTGGAAGCAACAATCACAAATCTACTTCATTCATGAGAGATAACTTGTAACCTTGAATTCTAGAACAAAGAATAGAAAGCGTACCTTGATGCTGTGAAATTCAAAACCAAGGCTTAAGAATATCTCTAATCATCATTTCAATTCCACATGGTGCTCAAGAAGTGTGGTCTCTCAATCAGTTTACACGTGTTCAAGGGAGAGTGAAAGAGTGGCTTACACTCACATACACACCATTTCCATTATCTATATGATCTTATTATGAAAATTTTGTATGTTTCTCTCCTTATACATAACTGATTATCTAATTGGGCTAGCCTTTTGGGCCTGCCCAATTGGGCTTTAGTTTGTGGCTTAAGATGGGACCAAAGGGAATAAATAAGACTCTAGCTCCAATGGGCCTTGGGCTTTTCTGTCAACTCTTGACAAGTCCAAAGTTACCATTAATTATATTTAATACCACTATATATATATATATATATATATAATTGCACTCTAGGCCTTATTAATAAATTATATCCCAAGACTCTAATGATATCATTTAACCCCTCCATGAAATATCCGTAGTAAACAAAGTCATAATGAACTGTCACTTTGTAAACAACTATTTTATCCTTAAGTACCCTGTTTAATCTTTTAGTTATTCACATTTATTGAAATCCGATTTCAATAAATATAAGCTTTAGTAACTTCTTACTAAAGTGGGCGCCTTGAATAACCAGTTCCCATTAAACTGATCTCAAGGAGATATTTCATGTCTCTATAAAAAGAGATTATGGATTCCATCTTGAGAATATGTATTCCCTCGACACTACATGTAGTTACCCAACATACTAAGGTTTTAATCGTGAATATTAGATATCACTCCTGATATATCAAAGTAACCGACATTTCATGATCGAGTTCACTATGCTCTCAGGATTGAGAGTCTATGAAATTAGAAGTCTTGAGATTAATTATTCAGGTGACAATTGTTGATTGAATAATTAATCTCACAGCGGTCCAGTTCAATATGTCTTAAATCTTAAAACACATCAACAGATCAACTAAAAGTCTCCACTTCCATGATCAAGACAAACCATCTTAGTTGATGTGTTATAGTTTTTGCAGATGAAACGCCCAATCTCATCACCGACTACGAACTATATTTTGAGTTTACAAGAAACTTTTGATTTATATCTTTTGTGACTAAATCACATAAATCACATACAATGCATCTCAAGGACAATGATAATGTCCCATTAGTTCATTTATAAATTGTCTCATATAATTAAACAATTTAATTATTTATGACATGCCAATAAATTAGATTTTAGGGCATAAATCCCAACAGAAGCCATATCAAAATACAGTCTGAGCCCACTATAAGGCAAAATAATACATACATATCTAGCCCACCGAGGGCCAATATCTAAAAAGTACATGGAAATGTATAAATGTTCACATAGGGGCTACATCATGATACAACAATGGTGGCTAACCTAAGGGGAATCATTGTTTCTGATAGAGTCACTCGCAAAGCGCTCAGCATTGCCATCATTGGCACCATCACCAATAGCTAGACCAGAAGAAGGACCGGCTCACCCTGTCAAAGAACCAAGGACTCATCCCAGAGTCTGAAATGAAGCCTGCCTTGGTGTAGGACCTCATGCCCAGTCTAAAATAAGAGCAAATCCCTATCCGTCAGCAAGACTTGGAGGAACTGGCATGTACTTGGTCTCGTGTTTCCAAATGGGAGGATCCTTACCTAGAATATAGGGCACTGGGGGCACGTGCATCCCATATCCCCTTATCTCGCAGATTAGGTTGCCAATATGCCCCTGGAGCAGGCCCGTCTCGATAATAAGTTGGCTCATCTCTCTCTTTCCATGGCAATAGTTTAGCTCTCCCGCTCTCTCTACCATTGCTCCCTCTCCTGAGCTAATACTCTGACAATCTTCTCCTGCGTGTACCCCTCCTTGGTAATAGCAGCACTCTTAAGACCTTTCACCCAAGCCTGCAGGGTCTCTACATGTAATCTCAAACGGGCCTCTGAAGCTTGCCGAGTGCATGAAATGCCCCTATGTACTTTGCCCCACTCACAGGGCAATCATCAATGATGGGTCGAACCAATGACTCTGAAAACCAGGCAGCATAAGCCCTCAAAGGAGCCTATCGTATAGACGGGGTCTTCTACGACTATCTCAGGGCAAGATATCTCAGAAGGTGGATCTCTGGGCATTTTGAAAATCAGCATGACCTGATGGAAGGTCTTCTCAGCCAAAAAGAACTCCTAGCTCGTTAAAGCCTACAACCAGCACCGTGCATGCGGCTGAGCCATAGCAGGAGTGACATCGCGCCTAGCCAACAACCCTCCATCATATGGGTTGTTGCATATCTCACCCTAGGTGACGCAATTAAGTGCGCCATTGATAGCAGTCCGCTATGTCAGGACGACTTTGGAAATATTGCAAAGAGACCAGGAATATGCCCTAGGATATATCATCATGGAAAGCCCAGTATACTATGGACGCAAGGCTGAAATGTACTCATATGCCCACTATTACAAAATCTGCCAACAACCCTTGAGGCTCTTGAAGCCCTAGCATAACACCTACCTCAAGTAGGCAATGAAGAATCCATAGGAAAGGGACCCCCAATCATAAGCCTCTATGACGGACACCACTCTCATGCCCACCAGTAGCCTACAAGTCAGCACCGATCTGTTGTTACCCAACAGGTAACTACCAATAAAGTAAAAGAAAAACCGCTTGAGTGCGATGTTGTCCAGCTCTACCGCCCAAGGTATGTTCTCCTCTAGCCATCGCATGCGGATTTGGGGCTCCTCAGTAGGCCCAAAATACCTCCCAGTCACCTTGGTGAAGGGGTAAGGGATGCCCAAAAGCTCGCTCACCACTGCAAAGCTCACAAACTTTGTTGGGATCGGCTTCGTTCCAAATCTAAGTCCTAAGATGGCCATCATGTCAAGGGAAAGGACTGCATACTCCTTGCAGCTCAGGTGAAAAGTGTCTGTCTCAACATGAAATCGCTGCACCAAAGCCTCAGTTAGCCCATGCCTCATGGAACAAGACGAAATACCAAGGAAGGCCTCGAACCCCTGCTCCACCAAGAAGGCGCGATAGCGCACATTAATAGATGCATGGAATAAGCGGAAGGAAAACAAAGACCACACCCTTGGGCCATGGACCCTCTCAGCACCCTGTGTTCAAGATCAAGGAAAAGCTGTCTGTCAGCACATGTAATATATATATATCGAACCGATAAGTGGAAGAAAAAAAGGAGCATACCTAACCTTTTCGCACCTGAACGAAAGGACGAGTGTAGATGAGTGTCTTCGATACTATCATCTATCTCTCCAGTATAGGCCTCCAATCCGGCCTAAGGAAGTGGAAACCTTGGTTTACGTCTGCTACGCCTAAGTGAGCCAAAGCCTGGCCTGGTTGCATCATCGGCCTTTAAATTAGCATCCAAGTCAAACATGAACTCATCCTCTAGCTCGTCGCCCCTTGGGCCTTTTCTCTCCTCGGTTTGAGGAAACTTAGAAGAACCTTTGCCCGAACCAGCACGAGACTGAGATGGAGCATTGGTCGTCTTTACCAAACATCGACTCCTTGTACGATGTGCTATATGCATGCCCCCAAAGGACGTAATATCATCACCTCCTCGATCAAAGTGCTTTTGGAGGGTCCGCGCCACCTGTTCACTGGCTGAAATGGTATTGTCATCACTGCCAGATGAATCCCCTTGGGATGAAGCAATAATGAGAGCCTTCCTGCAATCCCTACTAGATCTCGTCTGCTAGGACATAATCTTTAAAAACAAATTCAAATTTAATCAACAAGCCCAAATCATATGGCAATGCAAGCAAATAAGTAAGTATGTATAACCCTACTACCTAACACATATCATGCATCATACCAAAATGTCATGTTTGCTCAAAATATTAGGGTTTTCAAAATACCTTTCTCGGGATTCAATTCCGGCGGTGACCGTTTAATCCTACCTCTTTTATTTCAAAATATCAAGGTTTTCAAAACACCTCTCTTGGGATTCAGATTCGGCAGCGACACTTTAAACCTACTTTTTTTTTTTTGTTTTTTAATCTCAAAATCACAAGGTTTTCAAAATACCTCTCTCGGGATTCAAATCTGGCGGTAACCGTTTAATCCTACCTCTTTTATCACAAGATATCAAGGTTTTCAAAATACCTCTTTCGGGATTTAGATTCGGCGGCGACCGTTTAATCCTACCTCTTTTACCTTAACATATCAAGGTTTTCAAAATACCTCTTTTGGGATTCAAATTCGGCGGTGACCGTTTAATCCTACCTCTTTTATCTCAAAGTATTAAGGTTTTCAAAATACCTTTCTTGGGATTCAGATTCGCCAGTGACCGTTTAATCCTATCTACCTTTTTCTGGTTTCAGATTTGGCAATGACTGTTTAATCCTATCCACCTTTTTGGGATTCAAATTCAGCAGCAACCATTTAATCCCATCCACCTTTTCGGGATTTAGATTCGGTCCACCTTTTTAGGATTCAGATTCAGCAGCAACTGTTTAATCCTATCCATCTCATCGGGATTTAGATTTGCAGCAACTGTATAATCCTATCCATCTTTTTGAGATTCTGATTTGGCGACGGTCATTTAATCTCATTGGGATTCAGATTCAGCAGCGAACGTTTAATCCTATCCAATCTCTTAGGATTCTAATTCGGCGGTAGTCGTTTAATATCATCGGGATTCAGATTTGGTAGCAATTGTTTAATCCTATCCACCTTTTTGGGATTCAAATTCGGCAGCGAACATTTAATTCTATCCGGCTCATTGGGATTCAAATTTGGCAGCGATCGTTTAATCTCATTGGGATTCAGATTCAGCAGCGAACGTTTAATCCTATCCAATCTCTTAGGATTCTAATTCGGCGGCAGTCGTTTAATATCATCGGGATTCAAATTTGGTAGCAATTGTTTAATCCTATCCACCTTTTTGGGATTCAAATTCGGCAGCGAACATTTAATTCTATCCGGCTCATTGGGATTCAAATTTGGCAGCGATCGTTCAATCACATGTTTTCCAAAACTACTCTCATTCAAAATTACATTGTCCTCATGTTTTCAATATCCTAAAATCTCCAATCATCCTACATAACCTCTCATGTTTACCTAGCATTTTCTCCTCATTTTTTGTTATTTTTAGTTTTCATAGCATCCAGCATTTGCATGTTCATCTATGCTGCCCAAAATTAAGTTTTCCTCGCATGGACAGATGTGTGTAAACATAATTATACATATACGCAATTCACACACATTTATATGAATGTGCACCTTCGTGCCTACATGTATGTACATGTGAAAGCATGCAAGTACGCTCATGTCTACATAATTGCCTAAATGTGCCAACAAAAAATATTTTCCAACATCATCATGGCATAAATGATAAAAACAAAAAAAACATACATGCAAAAAAAAAAAAAAAAAACCAAAAATAAAATAAATACTAGCATGCTTTTCTAGTTGCTTTGTTGCTAACATATTTGCAAAAAAATAAAGAGAAAGAGAAGATAGACATTGACCTAAAGTGCATAACAGAAGGCTGAAGCAACAAATTGAAGCCAAAAGCTGGAACTACCAAACCGTGACTTGCTTTAGAGAATTTTTTAGAAGGGAGAATTCAAAGAAATGAAGTTGAAATGGTTAAAATAAGGCTTCAGGGCCCTTTTATAGGCCATTGTATAGCCTGGGAAGCCCGACTCACCTTTAGTGGTCGCTGGGTCAGACCCGGCGCACATATAGTGGCCGCCGGTCAGGGTTGACAGGGTTAACGTTAAGCGTTGACCAACTTGTGGCTTGTTTGGATGTGATCGCTTGTTAGACATATCTCTGTGATGTTGGTGTGCTTGATACACACCTTTTCCTCCTATCTGTGCGATGATATGCTTGCCTTGCTTGCTTTGTGCCACGCGTTTGGCTTTCTTTGTATCTTTACATCTTTGCACGCTTGCCTAAATTTTCATGCATGAGTCCTTGCTTGCTTGTTTCATCAAGGCTAATTCCTACTATCTCATGCAGGTTCACACCCGTCTTTGATACACAAGACCCTGAGTCCCTTTTAGGAATTTTTCTTGAAGGCACATATGTCATCCATACTCCAATCTCATGGATCTATGGACACCGATCCACACCTAAATTTGTCCTCCTAGGACACCCCCTTTTGTTTGATAACATGTTTGTTTGCCCCTTGGTTTACTTAACATGTTTGTTTGCCATTTTGTTTGATAACATGCTTATTTGCCCCTTTTTGGCCCTCTTTGCTAATGTGTCTCTTTGCATGCTCTCTTTACCCCTTTGTTATCTCCTTTGCTTGTCTGCTATCTGCTTTCTTTATTTGTTTCACATACATGCATGGAGTGAGGGCATGACCTCTTAGGTGCAAGCAACAAGGGCAAGGGGTGTAAATAAGAAGACATAAGACCAAAGTGGGCAATGTTTAATAGATTAGGAGGCCTAGCCTCCCCGAGTGGTTACATCTTTACCTCTCTCTCTTAGCCTCTTCTCTAGAGCATTGTATTAGTGTTTCCTCTCCATGTACCCTTTATCTTTCCTGCACTTTACTTGGGCCGTGTTCCCTGGGTATGAAAATGTCTGTTTTACATTTCCTGTACTTTGCTAGGCCATACTTTTAGGACATTGGCAATGGTTGCTTTACTTTCCCGCTCTGTGTGATAGCATTGTGCATAATGTATGAATGTGTGTGTGTGTGTGTGTGCGCCTCTATTTGGGTGATTTTGCACTTTGTATGATGGACCCTCATGGCAACATGAACGACCCTCTCTAGCCATGGGCGCTATTGACCTTGTAGAGTGGGTATGTGCCTAAGGCAATTGCTATAGGTGCATATTCATGCTATATTGTGTGCATAAAGTGCATATTCACGCTATATTGTGTTTATAATCATCGCGGTATGATCGTCCTGATCCATGTCACCAAGTGACATTGATTTCCCCATGTATGCGACACACATCAATATGTTTAATGCTTTACGGGGCTCCGACTCATCCTAGCATGAGAATGTTGGCGCGCGCTGTATACATAGGCATGAAACCTTGCCAGTGAGCCATAGTACACCAAACGCGAAACTTTGCCAGATTTTCACCGTGAAAATTAGGCACCTCCGCTGTCATATCCTCATGGCAAAAGCTTGGTGTGAATAGTGTTTTCTATGCTATAATGCACTTGACTTCCAAACTCAAGAATTAAGATTTTTTATCCATCCACGTTAGATTAGGAAAAACAACATTTTTCTTAGCCTAGGATTGGTAACTAAATCAAATAGAGTCAAGTGACCAATCACACCTTAGAAAAAACCCAATGATTGGTGGCAATTTCATTTACCTTTGGTAACTCCATTAAAATTGACTCATTTTCCAGTCACATACCAGAGGTATAACCCTCCTCCATAGCACCCGAGCTCCCAAGCCTATACGCTTTAGGCGCACACGAGCGTTGCCGCGATGGGTGGTCGAACTACCGCGAGGCATCGACTGACCACATGGACGCTGAAGTTATGGAAATGATGCTGAAAGTTGAGGGGGACCTGCTCACCATCACCATTGAAGAGCCAAGTGATCCTTCTACATTCATCTTGCCTATTGATGGGCACCTTAGCATTTAGACTTGGGTCGGTTTTTTCTAAAGTCATAGAGAAAATGTCCTGTAACGCAAGTTCTAATGTACTTTTTAACATTTTTAATAGGATGAATTATGATTTGGCTTATTTTAATGTGTCCCATAATATTGAAATTCTGCACTTAGATGATTCCATTGAATTTGAAAATGAAATTAATAAACAATTGGAAAAGAAAATAGAACCTATGGAACCTATTCTTGAAAATCTTAATTTGGGCAATCCCTGCTTAATTAAAATTGGCTCCACTTTAAATGAACAAGAAAAGAAAGATATCAAAGAACTTCTTTCTGAATTCCACGAAGTGTTTGCATGTTCCTATGAAGATATGCCAAGCATCGATCCAGAGATAGCACAATACCATATTGGTACTCACTTCCACATAGTGCCTGCCAAATAGAAGTTGAGGCGCATGAGAATCAAATGGCTCATTAAGATCAAAGAACAGGTTACCAAACAACTAAAGGTAGGGTTCATCAAACTCGTGCACCAAGCCCAATGGATAGCCAATGTTGTGCCCATACCCAAGAAAGATGGAAAGGTAAGAATGTGTGTGAACTTTAGAGACCTAAATAAGGCTTATCCCAGGAATGACACTGCCTGTGCGTGCCCAGTCCTTGGCTATGGGGCTAGCTGGGTGGTTGGGCTCACAATTTACTTATTGAAATAGGCCGATGGATATCCTACAACGAGAAGTTCCTTAGGATAAGGGTCAAAGTTAAAAGGGGTCGCTAATTAAGTTAATTAAGCAATCCTACCTCTAAGTCTATTCTCCCTTTCTCTCTCCTCTCTAGTTCCCTACCCTCCCATGTTTAACCCCTTTCTCCTTTACCTTTCTCCTATTTATAGCCATCCTTTAGTGGGTCAGCAATGATTGCTTTTAGCATTTTTCGTGTAGGTGGGGCCCATTAGGATTATTCCTTACAAAAGTTGGCCCCTCTTTGGAAATAGGAACTCGATATTTGGAAATCGTATTCGACGTCGAATGTTGCTCGATCACGATGTCCACCAAGGCACTACCGATGCACCCGAGGATGAATCCGAGCAAGTGTGGCCCCGAGGCCTGAACGATCCTCGGCTAAACCTACTGAACAGTAGAGATTGGACCTATTAGGGAGCCATTATTCAATCCGTACCATTTGGGCCTAGTGGTTATGGGCTGATAACTGCACAATAGCCCCCTTTCATTCTTTTCTCGTTATCGGGGATTGAATCAAGGACTAACTTCACATCTCTGGTCATTTCTCGGGGATACGAATCATTAGTCATTAATTATAGATAAGACAGCCTGTGATCTTTGGCATTCGAGATGATAGACTGTCTCATCAAATGGTCATCATAACTTGACGGTTCGTGTACCGAGGCCACGCTTACAAAGGTTACAAAAAGAGGAACAATGATTCTCCTGCCTAGGAATTCATTTAATGCTTCCTTGATTCATTTTCCTATAAATTATAACTCTTCCTATACAAACCGTTTCTTACTTTCTTACTCCCTCAACGTTTATAGCTCCCGAGCATACATTTCCCTCCTGAGATCATCTTCCCTAGTGCTTACTGTAAGTTTTTTCACTCTTTACCTTATCTTTTAAGTTACCTTCCTCTTTTTTGATATAAGAAATGGGATTTTCACATCTCCTTAAGACCGAGGCTACCTTAGCCACCTTTAAGGCTAGATTTAACATTCCCTTAGATGTAGATGTAGCATATTGCCATGAAGGCAATATAGAAAATGATAGGTGCCCCCCTCCCCCCACGTAGTGTTTTTCTCTTTAATGGCTATATTAGAGGGAGGGGTTAGAGCATCTCATCTGATTCTCGAGTGCACCCTTTCATATACAAGCTACCAAGATCCCGAGTAGGTGCTTACTGTGGGTAGTCCTCTACTATCCTATCTTGATGTCAAACACCGAGGTTTTCTCTCGCGAGGATTAACACTCGAGAAAGGCTCAACGACTTAGTCCCTAGCAAATAAGGAAGGGTTCTCTATTACCAGTTAGGGACGGTTCGACTGATAAGGATTTTCAAGGCTGTGCCGAACATATTCTTGTTGAGGATCCAGGTGCTGCAGGTCCAGTCGAGAGACCTGTTGTAGAAGAAGAAGTAGATTCCTTTTCAGAAGGGATAAAGCCTGAGGTATCGGTAGCCAAAATGGTGGTCAAGAGAAAGATGACCGTGGACTGGTTTCTGCCTAGTGGGAGGGTAACTCCTTAACAACAGGTTCCCCCCTCCTCCCTGAGAACATAAGAGGTCTCTAGATACATTTGAATCAACTAAGGCCCATAGTGACACTCTTTCTGATGCCCCGCTAGCCCCAACTATAGTGTCGCTAGTCATCCGAGAACCCCGCTCGAACCCGAGGCCCAACGAGGTGGGTGGCTTTAATATAACCTTGTCTTCAACTCTCCCAGCAGCTGGCTGGCAGAGCATGTTTATGCTCAGTGATCAGCCCCTCCTAGTGTCTACCAGTATCCGAAACTAGGCCGATGGGCAAGGTGGTCGAATTGCCAGCAGTCTTGCGCAAGCGCTCCTGTTGCCTAATGATGTGCAATACTTCGTAGATGGTAGCGATGAGGCGATATCCCTCAAGCTTAAATGGCATACCATCGTGGTGAATTTCAAAATTTTCCTTTCATTACTTATTTGTTCACTATCTCTATAGCGATTCTTGGGGTTTTAAAAGAAAGCTTTCAATTATTTTGTCAGGCTGCTCAGTTGGTCCATATGCTGGAGGACCATTTAAAAGCCTCGACAAAGGAGGCTGAGAAGGAGCGGGCTCTTAAAGAGTAATCAATGGCCAACCTATGGGATAAAGGTACCGCACTAGAAGCATCTAAAAGGAAGGCCGCTGAAGCTAAAAGGCCTCGAGCTATCGTCGAACATGGTTTCAGCTTGAGACGTGGAAGTGAAACTAGGGGAGGCCAAGGTGAAACTAGCTTAAGCCAAGAGCATGGTTTCAACTGCAGATAAGGAGGTTGCCAATCTTAAAAAGGAGGTGGCAGAGAGCAAGGACAAGTTTTACAACATGGGGTTTACTAATGCTGAGAATTCTAGCGAGCCCATTATGACTGAATCTCGGCAATATGGTTCAAGCAAGGGTAGATGGCTACTGTAAATGCCTTGGGCCTTCCTAAGGATTCCACTTTCAGGGACCCCAAACAAATTTCCTTATCTCAAGGATCTAATCTACCCCCTGTCCTAACCACTAATCAACAAGAGGAAGAAGGTAGCTTAAGCATGAGAAAGCGGGTGGCTGAGATTGAGTCCCATGCTGAGGTGATCGAGTTAGATGGGTCGACCAACCCCATCACTGTGGATGAACAAGTACCTCCCTCTGCCCTGTCGAATCCTGATCTTCAAGTTACCTCAGGCACCTTACTTATTGCAGACCCTGCTACGAACCTTGACGCTTAAAGTTTCCTTGTTTTTGCTTTTCTTTTCTTCTCCTTTTTTCTTTATTAGGATGCCACTCGTGTTTGGTGGCTAAAAGTTTAAACTATGCTCGCCCTTATTTATATTTAAACAGATACATTGGGAGTGGATTTGCTCATATTTGGTTAACTTAATTTACTTTATCATTCCTTTCATGCTTACTACTATTTATTTGATGTTGACTTTTATTATGTGCACCACGTCAATTTTTTTGTTCTAATAATGACACTTGCTCTTGCACGTCTTATGTGCATACTTTCTCTTGCTTGAGGTTTATTTAGATGTAGTCAGGATGGAATCGAGAACTACCTTCCCAACTTTCATACTTGAAATTTGATACTATGGTTGGATCCCCATCCTTGGAGAATCATTAGTTAGGTTCTGGCTTAGTCGAGGACTGAGGTGAGAGGCTAGGTATCTATCACTGAAATTACTTCTGTACGGTTCCTGGAAGGTTTCCACCTAGTCGATGACCGATAAGCCGAGGCTAGGTTTCTATCCTTAGTGAGCTTCAGTATGATTTCCACCTAGTTAATGATCGGGGTCAATCCGAGGCTAGGCTTCTGTTCTTGTTCACTTTAGAATAATGTTTCCACGTAGTTAGTGATCAGGTTCAGGGCGAGATTAGGCTTCTATCCTTTGAATTTTGATAAGGTTTCCATCTAGTCGGTGATCGGGGTAAGGCCAAGGCTAGGCTTTTGTCCTTAGAATTTTGATAAGGCTTCCACCTCGTCGGTGATCGGGGTTAGGCTGAGGCTAGGCTTCTGTCTTCAGATAATCTGCGAGGCACTATCATAAGCAGCAAAGGTTATATATTACATATACATACAGTACCATATATATGTTAGTAATTAAACATATTGGTCTTCTAAACATTACATACTTAGTAGTAATACTTTTTCAAGTTTTGTACATTCAAGGTCAGAGAAGTGGTCTCTCCTCCATATCTTATAGATAATATGCCCCTACTCCAGCAATAGCAATTACTTTGTACAACCTTTCCTAGTTTAGGGCCAGCTTCCCGGCACTGACATCTCGAGCACCTCCTACTGCTCTGCGCAACACCAAATCACCAACATAGAATTCTCTCGACTTCACCCCCTTATTGTACCTTTGAGCTAGCTTCTGTTAGTTACTTGCCAGCCGAATTGTTGCCATTTCTTAGTGCACTTCTAGAAAATTTTGCTGCTTCATCATTAACTCGTCATTTACGACTAGAGAAAAATTAGAGATCCTTATGCTGGACAAACTTACCTCCATGGGTATAACTGCTTCTGCTCCATATGTCAGGGAATAGGGGTTTCTCTCGTTGATCTTCGTGGCATAGTTCAATAAGCCCATAGTACGTTCGGCAACTCCTCGGTCCATATGCATTTAGCCCCCTCTAACTTCTTTTTTAATTTGTTCACAATTGCTTTATTTGTCGCTTTGGCCTGGCCATTACTCTGAGGATATGCTAGGGTCAAGTACCTATTCTTTATCCCAAGGTTGCTGTAGTACTTATGGAAGGCCTTACTATCAAATTGTAATATGTTTTCTGACACCAACGATTCGGGTACTCCAAACCTCGTCACGATGTTCTTCTAGATAAACTTCTTGACATCCACATCTCGGATATTAGCCAGTGCCTCAGTCTCAACCCACTTGGTGAAATAATCAACAGTTACCAAGACAAACCTTTTGTTTCAATTGCTCGAGGAAACGGGTTGAACATGTCTAGCCCCCATTATGTAAAAGGCCATGGATTTCTAATGGGATTCAAACTTCCTACTGGTTAATGTATGAGCAGGGCGTGCTTCTAACATTGTTCACACCTTCTTACGTGCTCGACAACATCCTTTTGCATATTTGGCCACCAAAATCCTTGAGTCGTAGCTCAGTGAGCCAATGATCAACCCCTAACGTGGCTGCCACAGATCCCTTCATGTAACTCCGTCAAAAGATCTCTAACCTTAGAAGGGTGAAGGCACAACAAATAGGGCCCCTAAAGGACCTCCTATATAATCTTCGATCTTGGGATACTAGAATCGTGCAGCAACCCTCCACACTCTGTCAGCCTCCTTGCTTTCTATTGGTAAATGATCTTCGGCCAAATATTCTATGATCGGATCCATCTAGCTCGAGCTGAGCTCTGTAACGACCGAGATCTTCACTGGGGGGTAATATTAGGCTCGTGTAATGTCTCCACCGTGATCAGATGCAGAATTTCATTATCCTGGGAGGACGCTAAGGTCACTAAAGAGTTAGTGTGTTGATTATATCCTCAAGGAATTTGGACTACCTTCACCCTCTGAAACTTACTCATCATTTGCCCCGCCAATCTTGAGTATTCAACCATCTGAGTATCCTTCACCTCAAAATTTCCTTCAACCTAACCGACCACCAACCGAGAATCCAAATTGACCTCTACCTTAGAAGCCTTTAGCTTGTATGTGGCTCTGAGTCTCGCGAGAAGTGCCTCATACTCAGCTTCATTATTTGATGCTCAGATTCCTAATCTTAAAGAGTGCTCAAGCTTTACCCTTTCTAATGACACTACTATACTGATCCCTGTGCCCTTGGTATTGGATACTGTTAGCACATATGTGTTTCACTTGTTAAAAAACATATGTCATTTTTTATATAATTGGCTAATCCTTTGATAAAACACACTTTACTTGTAATTGGGTAGATCTAGGATGTGTTGAAATACTTCAAGAAACTATGTTTCAAGATCAAGTGTGGAAGCCTTCAAATCTGTCCAAGAAAACAAGCTGAAAGTGCAAGATTACTAAAGCTCGACAGCTAGTATGTGTCGAGGTTTAGAAAGCTGTTCAAGCCCGTAAGCTCGACAGCTTCTTGACAGCTTCTATCTGTCAAGGTTTATAAAAATCAGAATTCTGATATGATTTCTTGGGATCCGTGAATGTGTCTTTGGGCCTTCTTTTCTCCTAACCCTTGACAAATAAAAGGATTGTTTTAAGGGCTGTCAAAGGGTACACAAGTTGCATAAGCATTGAGAAAAATCTGTTGAAGAAAATTGTGACCAGATACGAAGTTCTTGCCCTAGTTCATCTCTTCTAAAGAAGTTGTTGTGTATGTGCACCTTTGGGTTTTATAACCAAGCATCCTCTTGATCTTCATCGTGTAGGATGAATTGAAGAACTTTGCAGCCAACCTCTCTTTCAGTTGTTGTTGAAGTCGCATACAAGGATCCGCGCATTGGTTAGTCACGTACTTGGGAGCTGTGCATCAAAAGGGGGAACTGTCACTACAGAACATGTCCAATTGGGTATTGGGGTAAGAGTTCAATTGTAGGTTGGTAAGGTATTTGGGACTCCTATACTTGTAACCGTTTGATGTGATAATAGTGGAGTTTCGAGAGTGGTAACCTGAAAATCACCCGGTGGAGTTTTTGCCGTTAGGTTTTCCCTATTCGTAAATAAATCACGGTGTCATTTAATTTCTGCTGCATACTTAGTTATTTGGTGATTTGTTTGTGCTACCACGCGTTTGCATGTTAAATTGATTAATTACTAACTTGGCTAATTAATTAATTAAATCACAAGGGGTCAATACGTTTTTGGCCTATTAGATACGCCATCAATAAACACCTTCTAGGGCACCACATTGTACACCCCGTCGAGGCTTCTTTCTGCTGGGGTGAATTCTGCGATGAAGTCAACAAGGGCTTGTCCCTTGACTAAATTCCTAGGCCGGTACCAAATGTCAAATGACTCGAGTCTTGTTCCCCACTTGGCTATCCTCCCTATAAAATTGAATCTTTTGAGCAAAGGTTGTAAGGGGTACTCAGTTAACACGTAGACGATATGTGTTTGGAAATAGTGGGGTAATTTCCTGGTGGCGTGGACTAATGCTAGTGCGAGCTTCTCCAAAGGCAAATACTTGGTTTCTTCATCAACCAACATTTTATTAATGTAATAGATCGGCCTCTAAATTCCCCCCTAATCCTTCAATAATATTGCACTCACTACATGTTCGGACACTGTTGGTACATATACAAATCCTCCCCTAGATCTGAACAAGACAATATCGATGCACTCATCAAGTATTTCTTTAGATCTCGAAAGGCATCTTCACACTCATCGGTCCACTGAAATCCCCTCCACTTCTCCAACATCTGATAAAAGGGGCAACACCTATCGGCTGACTTTGACACAAATCAGTTCAAAGCAGCAACATCCCGGTCAATTTCTACATTTCCTTCGGATTGCTTGGTGGCTTGAGCTGCTCTGTAGTGCTTATTTGGTCAAGGTTCACCTCCATTCCCTGATGGGTGATCATATACCTAAGAAACTTGCTAGCCCCTACACTGAAGACGCACTTGTCGGCGTTGAGGCGTAACCTATGCCGCCTAAGTATTTCAAATACTTCCATCAAATCATTGATGTGTCTCAGATTTTCCTGGCTCTTCACAACCATATCATTTATATAGACCTCCACCGTGCTCTCGATCTTATCTCTGAACATCCTGGTTATCATTTTTTGATAAGTAGCCCCCGCATTCTTAAGGCCGAAAGGCATTACCGTGTAGTGGTAATTGGCCTCGAGGGATATAAATGATGTTTTCTATTGATCCTCAGTTGCTAGAGCAATCTGATGGTAGCTCTAAAAAGCATCTAAAAAGCTTATCCTCAGGTGCCCACATGGGTTGTCCACTAGTTGGTCAATCTTCATTACCGAAAACGGATCCTTAGGGAATGCTTGATTAAGATTAGTGAAATCCACATAAACTCGCCATTTATCGTTCTTCTTCTTCACCACTATAGTGTTAGAAAACCATTCCTTAAAAAAGACCTCCCGGATTGCCCTAGCTTGCTTCAACTTTTCAACTTCTAGCTTCACGGTTTCTAAATGCTACCTAGCCAATCTTTTTGGTTTTTGCTTCTTAAGGGGAAATGACGAGTCTACCTTAAGTTTGTGAGGAATAAACTTTGGGTCCACCCTTGGTACATCATATGGACTCCAAGCAAAAACATCCAAATGCTGTATCAACGTCAGTAACAGGTTCACCCGATCCTTTTGCTTCATACTCGGTCCTACTTGGAAAATTCTATTTTCATATGGTAGTATGCTAACTTTAATTAGATCTTTGGGGCTATCTACTTTTCAGCCCTCTTCGGGCTCCTGTAATTGCTATAAAAGGTCTTGGTCAGCTGATTCTTGGTCAACTGACGGCTGCCACCAGACATAGCCTTGCTACTTGCTAATCTCCTCTTACCACAACAATCCCATGATTAGTGTGAAACTTCACCTTTACATGCGAAGTGGACAGTATAGCTCCTATGGCGTGGATCCAAGGTCGGCTGAGTATTGCAGTGTAAGGGGAGAAGGAGCTTACCACAATAAAGTTTACCATTACTTCTTTTCCTTCAGTATTCACAAGCAAGGAAATCTGCCCTTCTAGATCACCACTTTACCATTAAATCCCACCAGGGGGTGTCGTATTTAGACAAATCCTTCGCCTTCAACCCTAATCCCTTAAAAAGATCGAGGTATATTACTTCAGTCTCGCTTCCCTAGTCTATCAACACTCTCTTTACTATAAAACCGTTGATTCTAGCGGTTACGACTAGAGCGTCATCATGCGACTAGGTCGTTCCTTCCAAATCTTCATCCCCAAACTTAATCGGTCCCTAAGTTAACTTCAATTTTTTCCTGGGCCGAATGTCACACTTAGCATTCTCCACCGGGACTACACTTAACACCCCCTCATGTCAGCTTACACTTATGCTCATTGAAGCCGCATGGATAACTTCGATTACCCCTAGTGGCGGTGGGAACATGCTCCTCCGAGTCCTTGGTGCCTGCCCAGTAGCACCACCCTCGGGCGCCACGACAAACTCCTTCAAATGCCTGCACTTCACCAATTGCTCCAAGTGATCCTTAAATACCCTGCATTGCTCGGTAGTGTGCCCTTTATCTCGATGGTAAGTGCAATATAGTTTTTGATTCCTTCTTGTCGTGTCACCTCCCATCTTGCTCAACCACCGGAAATATGGCTCATTCTTGATTTGCTCTAGAATCTTATGAATGAGCTCTTTGAACGCCACATTGACCTTCCCAGTTCGAACGTTAGGCTCTTGAATTCTTAGCTCCCTTCTCGGTTTTGACTGAAAGCTCCCTGACCATGCATCCTTTACATACTGTGAAGTGGAGGGTGCCTTGCCTTTACTTTGCTGTCAATCATCCTTTAACCTCTTGTACTCCTCAATTTGCCTCATCAACTGTCGCATGTTCTTGAGAGACCTCATTGTCAATGAATCCCTTAATTTTGAATCCTCTAGAAGCCTTAATCTGAAAGTGCTTGCCGCCACTTTCTCGTTGCCCCTTCCCCCAATTTCATTATAAAATTCCCAATACTGATTGGCGTAATTTTGAAGTTAATAGGCCAAGAATGTATTGACCACTTGTGATATGTTAATTGATATATTAACCAATTTTATTAATTAATCAAATTAACATGCAAAATGTGTGGTAGCATAAACAAATCACCAATTATCTAAAGTATGCAGCGAAAAATAAATAGACACGGTGATTTTTTTATGAATGGGGAAAACCTACACGGCAAAAACCCCACCGGGTGATTTTAAGGTCACCACTCCCGAGATTTCTCTATTATCAAAGCAAGTAGTTGCAAGTAAAGGAATCCCAATACCTTATACCAACATACAGTTGAACCCTTATCTTAATACCCAATTGGACTTGTTTTGTAATGACAATCTCTCATTTTCAATGCACGGGTCCCAGTATTTGATTAACCAATTGCGCAGATCCCAGTACACGACTTAATCACCAACTTGAGAAGGACATTGGCTGTAAAGTTCTTCTATTTATCGCATGATGAAGATCATAAAGTTGCTTGGTTACAAAACCCTATGGTGTACAAAACACAGCAGCTTCTTCAAGAGAAAGATGAACTAGGGCAAATTCTGTCCCCAGTCACAATTTGCATGAACAATACTTTGCACTACACTTGTGCAACTTTGTGTAACTTTTGACGGCCCTTAAAATAATCTTTATATATGATTAAGGTTGTGGGAAAAGAAAGCCTAAACATATACTCACGGATTGGATGAAAAACAGCCCTGAAAAACTAAGTTTCATAAACCTTGATAGATAGCCATCTATTGAGCTAGCTGTCGAGCCACAAGCTTCAGCAACTTTTAAACCTCGATAGATGCTAGCTGTCGAGCTTTAAAATCTGGCACTTCATCATTTGATTCTTTGATAGACTTGCATGGCTTTAACACTTGAACTTGAAACCTTGTTCCTTGAAGTATTAAACACATCCTAGATCTACCCAATTACAAGTAAAGTGCATTTTGTCAAAAGATTAGCCAATTACATAAAATAGTGACATATGTTCCTAACATTGAATCACATATGCCCTAACAGAAGAGTTTCCCCAACCCCCATCTTCATAGACAACAGTGTGTTGATTGATCGCAGCACCCGATTACACGTCATAAACCGAGCCCCGAATACCTGAATCAACTTGCCGAAAATTATGGATTGATCCCTTCTTTAACCCATTAAACCACCTCAAGGCAATAGATCCGAGATTGGAAGGGAATACCTTGCACATGAGTGCATCATTTTAACTGTTCAACGACATCATCTGAATATAATGGCTAATGTGTTCAACAGGTCGACCTTACCATCATACAAAATGAACAGTGGTCTATTAAATCACCTCGACATTTATGCCTGTTCAATATCATCCGAGAACGATGATCGGGCTGCTCTACGTAAAGTCCGACTCATTGCATCCATCGCCGTACTATTATGCCTATGTTGCTCGAGGGAAACCGAAAATCTCTCGATGAATTCCCGTGATCTCTCTCTTGACCAATGAGAACCACTTCGCTAAGACAGCTCTCCTTGACTGTCCCTGTTGTTACTTGACCCTTTAAGGGATTCACCATGATTCCTTCTTCGACGCCTGCCCCATACTTCCAACTCCAAGTCTTTTACTTGTTTGCGCAAACGTTCTAGCTCTTGACCCCTCCTATCATGGTGTTCTTGCTTGGGAATGCCAGATGCTGATAGATACGACTGCAAGGATCCCTCTCCTAAGCTAGGCCACCCCCTATCTTATTTGTACCAACAATCTTGATCTCTTTTCTGCCTCCTCTCTCGCCAACCTGAGTTCCTAGATGTGCCCCTGGATTGACTGTTTGCTGAACTCGCTAAACGTTGGTCGGCCATCCTCCAAGACAGCTAACTTTGCTTGGAATTACAGCTAAGCAGGAGATGCCCACAGACAGTGCCAATTGTGCGTGCCCAGTCCTCGGTTATGGGAATAGCTGCGTGGTTGGGCTCATAATTTACTTATTGAAGTGGGCTAATGGATATCCTACAACAGGAAGTTCCTTAGGATGAGGGTCAAAGTTAAAAGGGGTCACTATTTAAGTTAACTGAGTAATCCTACCTCTAAATCTATTCTCCCTTTCTCTTTCCTCGCTGGTTCCCTATCTTCCATGTCTAACCCCTTTCTCCTTTGCCTTTCTCCAATTTATAGCCTTCCTTTAGTGGGACAACAATGATTTCTTTTATCATTTTTCGTGCGGGTGGGCCCTTCTTTGGAAATAGGAACTCAATCTTTGGAACTCGTATTAGATGCCAAATGTTGCTTGGTGGCGATGTCCCCCAAGGCCCTACCAACGTACCCCGGGAAGAATTCGAGCAAGTGTGGCCCCGAGGCCCAAATGATCCTCGGCTAAACCTTCCGAACAACAGAGATTGGGCCCACTAGGGAGCCACTATTCAACCCGTACCATTTGGACCTAGTGGTAATGGACTGATGACCGCATACTGCCAGTAGTCCTTTGATGTCTTTCATGGATGGTTTCTCCAGATACAATCAAATCAAGATTGTCAAGATGGTTAATCTTATTAGACGAGTTTGATTTGAAGTATGTTGCAAGAAAGACCATCAAAGAGAGTGTCATAGCAAACTTTTGCGCCGAGAACCCTTTAGAAGGAGAGGGTAGTAGAAAAGACTTTCCGATAAGAATATATTGAACATAGAGCTTGGAGCATGGAAGATGTATTTTGATGGAGCGGTGAATCAATATGGAAATGGGATAAAAGTATTGTTGATTACCCATGATGGGTCACACATACCTATGGCCGTTAACTTGAACTTTAAGGCTACCAATAATATGGCAGAATATGAGGCGTGTATTGCTGGAATGAAAGCTTTACAAGAACTAGGGGCAAAAGAAGCCGAGGTTTATGGAGATTCGACATTGGTCATAGCCTAAGCCTAGAAGCTATGGAAAGTAAAAGAGGAACACCTAAAGCCCTACCAAAAATACTTAGAGGAGTTAACAAGAACTTTGATAAGATTTAGTACACCATCATCCCTAGAACTCAAAAACAGTTTGCGAATGCATTGGCTACTTTGGCCTCCACGGTTGAAATAGCCGAGGGAGTGTGGACACGTCCTTTGGAAATTGAACCAAAGTATCAAGTGGTACACATGGAAAAGGAAGACCTAGTCATCCTGGCAAAAGAAAAGGAAGGAATCCCTTGGTATTATGACATCCTAAAGTTCCTAGAGTTGGGAATCTATCCCAAGAATGTCAGTAAGAGAAAACGATGTTCTGTAAGAATGATGGCGATACAATATATCCTATGTGAAGGCCAACTTTATAGGAGATCTTATGATGAGGTACACCTGTGGGCACAACGGGGGGAGTATGCCTCGGCCGAGTGGACTAGGGTGGAGAAAAAAAAAATGGAGTCACCAGCTAGATTAAGTCTAGGAACTATAAATATAGCACACTTCATGGAAGGACTAATCTACTATTAGAGCACATGCACGGAGTTTAGGTATGGGTACGAGAAGGTGTTAGGCACTCAATCCCACCTAACCCATGGGTCAGCTTCTACTCATTATGTCTTACATCTTAATCTCATTAAAGGCAAATTCAAAACTTGTATTCTAGACTCACATCCACACTAGCATACATCTAGCAAACAACATGGCATCACATTATCCTAAACCTTAACATACATCTATCATGCATCTCATCATATCTTAAACCCTAGCATACACCTATCATACATCTCATCACATCATATCCAAAGTAGCAAACAAACAAACATATATCATATCCAAGGAAAAAACATAGACATCTTAAGATCAAACAAATATGCTATCATACCCAAGGCAAAACATTGCAAACATATATTCATGTTCATCAAAGCAAGATCAAAATCAAATCTCCAAATAGATTCACGTTCATGTGAATGCATGCCTTACCTCACTGCCCCACAACACCTATGCATCAATGCATGGACATGTTATATGCATGTTCATGGTAAAACAAAAGATTGAAACCCTAAACTAGCATACAAAGAACAAACAAAACAAACAAACATAGAGGCAGAGACTCATAAACATAAAATAAAGCAAGGTAGGGGCATATTACATAAGTAAAATAAAGAAATAGAAGTAGAAGAAAATGTCAAATTAGAGTTTCTGGGCATGAGTATGCATGCACATACATAGGCCTGCGTACGTGGCCTAGTTGTATGTATACGCATACTTTGAGTATGCGTGCATATGCAGTATGCATGCGTACGCATACACACCCTAAACCCTAATGATGTGGTATTCGTTCCAAACTAAGTTTTAAAGGCTAGAAAACTTTCCTTTTATAGTTTCTGGAACCCTAGCATACACACGCATGCCCGTATATGCGTACGCATGGAAAAAGCATACGTACGCAGGTCTAGAGTATCCGTGCGTATACGCATGTATACGTGCGCATATACATATATGCGTATGCATACCCTAGGGTTTCCATGGCTTTTATTTTCCAAAAATAGCTTATTTGATTCATAAAAGATTTATATTTTCCCAAAAACACTTTCCTCAAGTCAATTTCAATCTGATTCAACCCTAAACCAATCTTAGGCTTTAGAATTCCATTATCATTAGGGAACAAGGGCCCTGGTTGTAAGGGATACAAAATGTAGTGTCTACAAATGCCCCTCTTTTGATTCGTGAGCTCTACTAACGGAATCAAAAGAATAAGAGAAAAAACATTTTGTTTCGGCGTACGGCTCGAGCCCAACCCACGCACATGACAGACCATACACATACATGAGGTGGGGTGCAACTCCACAAAGTTACGTGGGATTCGTATGTCTGAAGTCCCATATTTGTTACTCAGGAAATGAGCAACGACAAGTTCACTATCCTAGAACTTGTTTTGCCAATTGGAAGCAAAAGGCGAGTGACTCACTATCCTAGAGTTACTAAAAAAAAGAAAAACAAACATGAACAATAGCCTTAACCATCAACCAAACAAACAAAGTGCTCTTATGAGCTTAAAATGATATATATCTCTAATGTCCATATAGGGCTTTTGCATTAAATTTCTTCAGGTGGCTTGCACCTCTGGATAATACTTGTCTTCTCTCTCCATCTCTATCTCTTCCATTATGGTGAGGCTCTTGCCTCTGGGTGACTTTTTTCAATATCACTATATTTATCTCTTCAATTATGCCTACATATTCAATTCCCTCAGGATATGTGCACACAAGTTTTGTACTCTTCTTTTTTAACTTGTATAGGGCATGTGCCTACATATTCAATTCCCGTAAGATATGTGCACAAGTGGCCTTGGTAGTTCTGACTTACAAGGAAGTCATTGGTGTATGATCCACTGGGGAGAAAGACTCACTAAGGAGTGTGTTGGTTGCTCACGGGGGAGCCTTCTTGGTAATTTTGACTTACGAGGAAGTCTCCAATGGTATGTTTTAGGGAAAATTTTCTTCTTCTCCTTCATGACTCACTGCGAAACTTGTGTTGATTCTACTCACGAGGGAGTTTCCTTAACTCTTTGGGAAATTTTCTTCTTCACAATCCTCGAAGGTGTTGTTCTTGTGCCTTGGACCCACGAGGGAGTCCTCCATGATACTTAAGAGAAATTTGTTTATTCTATAACTTATTGGGGATTTGGTTGATGATCTTAACTCATGAGAGAGTTTCCTTAGTGATTTTCGATCTACTGAGGGATGTTCTTGACCCTTTCAATCCACTGGAGATGCTTTGAAAGTCTTTGTGTTTTCCACCTAACTGAGGGTATTCCTGTCATTTTTGGATGCATTCTTGAATTTTTCTTTGCATTTCCCACCTCCTAGGAGTCCACTGGGATATTCTAAAATTAAAATTTTCTTTTTTTCTAAACTGCATGTAGTTAGTCATCAGACCTTCCCGCCTCTTCATTTTTCCCTAACAGTTACCAACCATTTTTTTTCTTCTTATTCCTCTACATCTTCTTCACCCTTTCATTTTCTCTCTAACTCTTCAGCTTCCATTTTCTCTCTACAAAACTCTCTGCCTCTCTCCCATTTATTCATCCCTCACAATCTGATCATCTCTTTTTCTCCCAAACTCTCATCCTTTCGAATGGCACCCAAGCCCAAAACTAAGAAAACCTTCTACTTGATTTCCGATGATGTCTTCAATCTCACACATTGGAATGGGGCTACAAGGCTGATTGAGTCTCCTTCATTGACCTACAAGTCACAAAACCATCGCTTAGAGGGTGCAAAGGCCGGATTGGTAAGTTTTTCAAATTTTTCTCATTTTCAAGTTTTACTCTGATCCTCCATTTTAATCCATTTTTAGACTTGTAAATGCTTGGATTTTGTTATAGGATGGGTTTAGATGAAAACATGATGCTTAGGAGGGGTAGGAACTTGCTTAGGATGAGTTTTAATCAAAAGATGGCCGAAATATCGAGGGGATCTTTTTGTCTGTGTTCATGCATGCACATACATCGGTCATGAGTTCGCAGCTTGTATTCATGCGTGCACATGCTTCATTCATGTGCATGCATCCTCAATTCATGCGTACACGTCTATGTTCAACAATTCACACGGATGCATAATGCAACCTGTGTACGTATGCAGAGTCCCTACGCATGTATACACGGGCCTGCGTGCGCATGCTGGCACTCAAAGACCATTATTTTCATTATTTTGACTCATTTATTCACCTATTTCCTTATCCAACTGCAATTCTTTTGTTCTCCTTTCATCTTTTTTGCAGGTCTTACCTCCTTTCTCGAGCAGGGGTAGAACTAGCCGCATTTCCTCATGGTAGAGGTTCTTGGCTGAGGATACAAAGGCCTTGGTGCGTACAGCCGACTTTGAGCCCATCCTCCGTTTGCTTCTGGTAGAGTTTTGCCAGTTCCATCTTGGTGTAGGAATTGGCTGAGAGGTGGTGGGACACTACCCACACCTTCCATATTGCTAAGAGGGACATGATGGTGACTCCCCATGACTTTCACCGGATGACTGGCCTTTAATGTGATGGTCATATCATTAACCTAGAGGGTTGAGCGTAGAGCTATTGGGGCAAAGGTACACGACAAAGGCAATTTGTTACTTCAATCTCTAGATAGACCATAAACCTTTTCCTTAGAAGACACTTGAGGATTGTGCCCGGATGGCTAAGGCATTCTTGCTAAATATACTAGGGACATATCTCTTTGCTAGTGGTGGGTAGACAGTGTCTTTAAGATGGTTGGCTTTCTTTCATGACTTCGAGCAAGCTTAGGAGGCTAACTGGGGTCAGCGTGTCTCACCAACTTGTACTCATCCTTAGATACATTCAGCCGGGGCACTCTACGCTAGCTGGTGGGGCCTTGGAAGCTCCTCTAGGTCAGTTCGTTCTTCCTTTTCTCATCTAGCTTCTTACAAATATGTACTTCGTACCTTTGTAACTATGTTCATCTATATGTCACCTAGGTTTATAAAGCTGTATCTCATGCTCTTGCAAACTATGTTCGTGTCTTTGTCTTGCAAATTATCATCTTGCCATTGTATCTATATCTTGCAAACTGTCATCTTATAAAATGCTATCTTGTAAACTGTATTTTATCTATCTTGCAAACTATCATTTTGCAAACTATCATCTTGTAAACTACTATCTTGCAAACTGTACTTTCTCTATCTTGTAAACTGTCATCTTGCAAACTGTGCTTCCTCTATTTAGCGTTGGGCCATGAAATACGGTCTCATTGCTCGTGGAGCGGAGGTGGACTTGAGGAGCTTTCCTTCAGTCAGGGCTCATTTCAATAAGCTTTCTTCTGAAGAAGTGAGTAGAAATTCACTTTCTCTCATTACTTTCTTTTACATGTTTCCTAGGGTTCCCCCTTCTAACCCTATGTATTGTCACAGGTTATATGGAGTCCTTGGGTAGGTCTTCCTCCTGTTGTAGACCCAAATTTGGAGGTGGCTACCATCATCACTTCTGTTAGGATTAGTGTCCTTAAATCCTATTGTATGATGCTATGTATGATATTAAGTGTGACATTATGTATGACTTAATATTGTGTTTAATAAAGTTGTTTTATTATTATCTAAAATAATGGTAACATGAATATTCGGACATTATCACATAGTCCATGAGATGCATAGTATATGATTTATGTGATTTAGTCACAGAAGATATAAGTCACAAGTTCTTTGTAAACTCAGAATTATGGTTCGTAGTCGGTGATGAAATTGGGCATTTCATCTGCGAAGACTATAACATATCAACTACGATGATTTGTCTTTATCATGGAAGTGGAGACTTCTAGTTGATGTGTTGATATGTTTTAAGAGTTAAGACATATTGAACTGGATCGTTGTGAGAATTATTATTCTCCTAAGGACTGTCAAATGAATAATAAATCTACCAACTTATATTTGCATGAACTCTTAATCCTGAGAGAATAATGGACTTGATCATGAAGTGTATGTTGCTTTGATATATCAGGAGTGAGATCTAAAGTAACGGCCAAAACCTCAGTATGTTGGGCAGCCACATTTAGTGTTGATGGAACATATATTCTCAAGATGGAATTCATAGTCTCTTAACGGAGATATAAAATATTCCCTTGAGATAAGTTTAATGGCTTTGTTATTCAGAGAGTTAGGCCTAACCACTTTGGTAAGAAATTACTAAAGTATATATTTATGAAATTGGATTTCATAAATATATGATGAATAACTTAAAAGGATTAAACCGGGTACTCAAGGATTAAGATGTAGTAATCTACAAAGTGGCAGTCCACATTTATGACTTTGTATTACTACGAATATTTTATGAAGTGGTTTGCATGTACAATAAAGTTTTGGGATATAATTTATAGATAAGGCCTAGAGTACAACTATATTTATATAGTGGTATTAAATATAGTTAATGGTAACTTTTGACTTGTCAAGAGTTGACAGATAAGCCCAAGGCCTATTGGAGCTAGTGTCTTATTGGTCCCTTTTGATCCCACTCCAAGCCACACATTTAAGCCCAATTGGAAAGGCCCAAAAGGCCAGCCCAATTAGATAGTTGGTTAGATACAAAAGGAAAAACGTACAGAATTTTTAGTGAGTGAAAAACATCATTGTGAAATGGTGTGTATGTGAGTGTAAGTCACTCTTTAATTCTCCTTTTGTAACTGATTGAGAGTCCACATTTCTTGGGCGTTAGTGGAATTGGAGTGAAGATTAAAAGTATTCCCAAGTGCTTCAATCTTTGTTTTGAAATTCACTGCTTCAAGGTACGCTCTCTCATACTTGAATTCTGAAATTTACATAGTGCATGTTATAGATTGAGAATAAAGTAGACCTGTTAATTTTCCACTGCATACATGCTTATTTCCTTCAACTTCTGGAATCACCCAGCCTCTGAAGGGTGATAGTCTAAGGGTCCTCTTTCTAGCTGAGAGGGTATGTTGCTAGTTGATGAGCGCGAATGCACCATGAGTTCTGATGGATCTTCCACAGTTCATGCTTTCCCCACTTTCCATGATCGATGCTAAGTATGAGCTGTCGAGGAGTGGCATTCCCTATACAGAGTGGCTCATGGATGACCTGGATTATGATGAGTTCAACAAGACTCGTTTCATGCCTTCCCTTTCTGTGGAAGTATGTATTCTCTCTTTTTCACTTTCCTTTCTCTTCTCTTGCATTTTTTTGCACATGGTGATACTCAAATGTGATGCTTATGTAGGGTGCGGCTAGCCCTGTTGCCGGCGGTCCTGTTGACCCTCCTCATCTACCTTGGTTGGTCTATGTTTATAGCTCTGATGGCTTTGCTCACAAGCATCTTCGGGGACGTAACCTAAATGTCATTGGTTACCCCCTTTCCAGCGAGTACATAAGTAGTGAGCTCTCTTTCATCCTTGTCTTGTCTTTTCTTTTCTTGCCTCTCTTAGGCTTGTTCTAACACTGCCTTCTTTTCTAATCCAGCCTACTGTGGAGGAACAAGAGAAGCTCGTTTAGCTTGCTGGGAACCTCAAGCTGGAGGTGACTGAGTCTTCCAGGCAGATCTATGGTCCTAAAGGGTTTGCCCACCCGGGGGATGATGATGATGATGGTGATGATCCAGAGACCACCTCCAGTTATCGGCCATGGAAGAGGTATTATAGATGATGATCCTGTAGTTCAAACAGACAAACACAGACACAGATATACAGCATATTTCCAGTTTTATTTATTTATTTTTTTTATCTTCTTTTTTTATTAGCATGTATTCCTACTCTTTAGATTTTATTTGAGACATTGGATTGTATTTTAAGAACATCTTTTACAGTGGCATGGAATTATGCCATGGCATGGAATTATGCCCCACTCTTGAAGAATTTGGTGAAATCATGGGCAAGCCCGATCTCAGTGCTATTATTCTCCCCACTATTGAGGAAGATCTCTTTAACTTGGCTCATCAACTATTGGGGGTTCCTCTAGCCATGGCCAAAAGATGGAGCAAGCTTGATAAGTTGAACCTTCACATGATTTTCAAGTATTTTTCTCAACAGGATGTCCTTTTGGCTGGGGTTAAGTGTTTTCAATATCTCAATGCATTTTTTCTGTGCATTCTTGCAAGGTACTTCTTGGTGCATGAGACACCTCGTGTGGACCCATGAATTCTTCAAATGGTCAACAATCTAGGGAGGGGAAGTCTAATTATCATCGTCTTGGCTAAAACTCTCAATGACTTAGATGCCGTACATAGAAGGGAAGCAACTTTTGCCTAGGTTCTCGACCTAGTGGGATTCTTCTAATTTTTGCATTGATTGCCTTTTGGTTTTTAACCCATCGAGGCTCTTTATACCATCTTTACATATATATTTATTTATTTTTATTTTTTTCTCTCTTTCTCTCTTTTGTTTTTATCTCTCCTTTTTCCACTCAACACTCACGCCTTCCCTTTTTTTTTTTCCTTTCAGACATGGCTACATGAGAGGCTCTAGTTGCTTTATTCTCCTGCGATCTCTCCTAGTCAATATCAGCTAAAGCATTATCGTGATTGTAAGCCTAAAATTAGGGAGATGGATCCTATTGAGTTCACTGAATTTCTAAAGCGTCTCTCCCCTTTAGGTGTCCAATAGCTTGTGGAATGGTGGCACATAACGGATATGGTCAATCGTGGCTTCAAGGACAACTGTTTTCCCTTGGATGGGCTTCGGCCATTGCTCTTACTACTCTACATGTTGCATTGCAAGGCAATTTGGTGACCGTCAAGGGACTCCTAGTGACGATGGTTCCTTCCATACCTTGGCATTCACTGAGAGAATCTTGGGCAAAATTCATGAGACTAAGGACATCCGTTTTCCTCAATTCCTTCATCTAAATTCAGGGTACAAGGATTGGTTGTTTGCTGATATGAGGATGGTTCATAGGGAAGAGAAAGCTTACAGGAAATCCAACAAAAGAAAGAGGACTGACTAACTAACTACCTTGATATGCCCCAAATTTTAGTTTTCTGCACTTTATGATTCTCATGTCTTTTCTTTTGCATTTAATAAAAGATTGGAATGTAACAAATCCCCTATGGAAACAATTTGTCATCTTTAAATTTGAGCAATAAGAGAATCAACCTTTTATTATCTTTGCTTATTGTCTTTTTTTTTTTTTTTCCTTTTTTCTCTGTCATGTAACTTTTGCCTATGACGTCCTTGAAGGAATTTTCTCCATGCCCATGGTCTTTTCCCCTATCTTTTGCCTAGATTGCCCTTTTGGATTTTCAACCTAGTGGGGTTCTTTTGCCTTAAGTTTTGCCTAGGCCACCCTTTCAGGCTTTTTTCTAGCAGGTTTTTTCTTTTTAAATGTTATACTTCCGGAGCCTATCCATGTTAATTGGGTGAAGCATCTCTTCTCCATCCAAATTTGTAATTCTTGTAGCACCTCCTGACATGATCTTCTTGATAATAAAAGGCCCAGACCATCTTGGTTTCATCTTTCCTCTTGGATCAAAAGTTTCATCTCTAAGCACCTTTAGGACCAGATCTCCTTCCTTAGTATTTCTATGTCTCACCTTCTTGTTAAATGCTCTAGCGATCCTTCTTTGGCAACCTACTTTGGTAACCTTGTTAAATGCTTTAGCGATCCTTCCTTAAGATTTCTAGGACTTTGGTTTCTACCATCACCCTTAAATATTGTATCTCTACCTCAATGGGAAGTACCGCTTCATTCCCGTAAACCAAAGAGTAGGGGGTTGCCCTAGTTGACACATGGATAGAAGTTCTATAACCCCATAAGGCAAATGGAAGATTTTCGACCCAATTCTTGTATGTTACTACCATCTTGGCTAGGGTATTCTTAATGTTTTTATTGCCTGCTTCCACAGCTCTATTATTTTGCGGTCGGTATGGTGAAGACTTATGATGCTCAATGTTGTACAGCTTCATGATCCTTCGAACCTCTCCCTCAAAGTAGGAACCATTGTCTGAGATGATTTCCTATGGCACTCGAAATTGGCAAATGATGTTGTTCTTTATGAATCGAGCCACATGCTTGGCTTTTGGTATAGAGTAGGAGGCTGCCTCCACCCACTTGGTGAAGTAGTCAATCGCCACTAGGTTGTATTCATGTCAGTTCAAAGGCTTAGGGGCTATTCTTCCAATCACATCTATGCCCCATACTGAGAAAGGCCAAGGAAAGGTCATACTGTACAACTCAATAGGTGGTACATGGTTCAAGTTTGCATGTTTTTGGCAGTCGTGGCAACTTTTTACAAAGTCAACATAATCTGTTTCCACTGTATTCCAATAGTATCCTTTCCGTAGGATCTTCTTTGCTAACATTCTCCCATTCATGTGAGGACCATAAATTCGTTAATGGACTTCTTCCATGACTTTTTTGGCTTCTTCTTCCTTTAGGCAACGAAGGTGTACACCATCATAGGACCTCCTATAGAGTTGACCTCCACATAGGATGTATTACATTGTCATCATCCTAACCGAACAACGTTTTCTCTTATCGGTACTATTAGGATATACTCCAAATTCTAGGAATTTCGTGATGTGATAATACCAAGGGCTCCTTCTCCTTCTGTGGCCAAGACTAAAGACTCAGCCTTCTCCTTGTATACAAACTCATAACTTTGCTCGATCTCTAAAGGTCATGTCCATACTTCCTCGGGCATTTCAACCATTGAGGCTAAAGTAGCCAAAACATCTACAAACTGGTTCTGAGCTCTAGGGATGACAGTGTCAAAGGTTTTGGTTAAATCCTCTAAATATTGTTGAAAAGGTTTCAAGTATTCTTCCTTCACCTTCCACAATTTCTGTGCTTGGGCTATGATCGAAGTCGAATCTCTAAAGACCTCTACCTCTTTTACCCCTAAATCTCAACGAGCTTCCATTCTAGCAATACAAGCCTCATATTTTCCCCCGTTGTTGGTTGCCTTGAAGTACAATTTGACAACCAAAGGTATATGGAATCCATCAGGGGTGATCACAAGTACTCCTATCTCATTCTCATATTGGTTCATAGCTCCATCGAAATACATCTTCCATGCCCCTAGTTCAATGTCCAAAATATCCTTATCTGGGAAATCCTATTTACCATTCTTTCCTTCTATGGGGTTCTTTACACAAAAGTCTAACGTGACGCTTTCTTTGATGGTTTTTCTAGCCACATATTTCAAATCGAATTCTATCAATAGGATCAACCATCTTGATAACCTTCCACTAAGGGCAGGCTTCTTAAATAGATACTTCAACAGGTCCATTTTGGCAACTATTCATATCTAGAAAGGTAGGATGATATGTCTCAGTTTTTGTACGACTTATACAAGAGCAAAGCATGACTTTTCTATGGCTCTGTCTAGTTTCATAATCATGGAACCTCTTGCTCAAATAGTACATGGCTTTCTCATTGTTATCATCATCTTCTTATGCCAACATGCTCTCAACTACATTTTCAATGATTGAGAGATAAAGGAGTAGTGGCTTTCCATGCTTTGGGGGTACCAAGATAGGTGGATGGAGAAGATATTCTTTAATGAGCTCAAAAGCTTTCTAACACTCGTCATTCCATGCATGAAGTTCATTCTTACTTAAAAACTTGAAGATGGGCTCACAAGTGGAGGTAAGCTTGGCAATAAATCGACTGATGTACTGAAACCAACCTAAGATCCTTTTATCTCTTTCTCACTCTTGGGTGGAGACATATCCAATATGGCTTTAATCTTTGATGGGTCAACTTCTATTCCCCTATCACTTACCAAGAAACCGAGCAATTTTCCTGTAGTCACTCCTGTAAAGTTGTGATTTACAACTATGTTTATGTTGGCTTTATTCCATGACAAAAAGTGTTGTAATTGCTTCAATTTTGTTCATTGTATTTTGTGGGATTTTATTGTATTGGGTTTAGTATGAAGTTGGTGAAGACTCAAGCTAAAATGAAGAATCAGTGGATTTCGCGAGAAGCTCGCGAGAAGCTAACCCGCGAAAGAGCCATGTGAGGAGCACATGAATGGAAGTTGAAGAGTCGTGTCAGGCTGTCATTTTCGCGAGTGTCTCGTGGGTAAGGCCTTCTCTCGAGATAGTCGCAAAACATTTTGCCAGGAGGATTTTTTAGTGTGATTTTCTTACACTTCACCCATACTATATATACCCTAATTACCCATAAATGTATGAGAGGCCATTCAGAGAGAAAAACCCTAGATAGGTTTTCTACAACACACACCCATCTTTTTTAGAGAGAGCTACTCATCCTTAGTGAGAAATCATTGTAGCCTCTTCTCCATCCCTCTCCCATTGTCATATCTTGAGAGGAGATTTGTACCCAAACATAACCCACACGTATTCAGAGTGTAGAGAGTGTTTTGGAGCTTGGGAAGCTTTAGGGATTTGCCAAAAGAAGCCGGTGAGGCTTGGTGGATGCAATCGGGCGTATTGCGGGATCCAGAAAGCTAGACAAGACATGATTCCGAGAAGCCTTGTTGGAGTAGGAGCTTGGAGGGCTTAGGTACATTAGGTACATTAGGCTTGGAGGGTCTCTTGCTAACTCTTGTATCCCAACTTATTGTCTAGTGGATCGATTACCGCTTGGAGGGTGGCGGAGAGGTTTTTCGTCGAGTTCTTCGGTTTCCTCTCCGATAACACATCGGCATGTTTTCTTGTGTTTGCATTCTCTCTTCCCTTACTTTTGTGCTTTACTTTTATTGTTGGTTGATCATGTTTATGCACTAGAGTAGTTTCGGTCGTTTGCGCTTCATTTACTCTTGTTTCCGCACTTAGATAAGTTAGAGTAAAATCAACCGAGCCGTAACTTTAATTTGGGGGTCTAAACAGCTCTTGTGTTTTCAACACATTTCCGAGCTTTCAACTCCGAAGGTACATATTTGTGGATTCAGTCTCAATCTATACTCCTTGATCCTTTCGAAGAATTTTCTCAGATTGGCTATGTGACTTCTCTATCTTTGGACTTCACGATCATATCATCAACATATACCTCGACTTCATTGTGCTTAATGTCATGTAACAAGGTTGTAGCCATTCTTTGATAGGTCACACCCACATTCTTGAGCCTAAATGGCATTACCATATAACAATAAATTCCCCAATCTGTAGTGAAGGTGGTTTTGGTCATACCCTTAGGAGCCATCTTGATTTCGTTATATCCTGAGAAGCCGTCCATAAGAGACATCAAGGCACTACTGGCTGTATTATCCACTAAGACATCTATGTGTGGTAAAGTGAAGTCATCCTTAGGACAAGCCTTGTTTAAATCTTTGAAATCCACACACATCCTCCTTTTTCCATCTTTCTTGGGTACGGGCACAACAATGGCTATCCACTCGGCTTGGTGCATGGGTTTGATGAACCCTACTTTCAACTATTTAGTGACCTCTTCCTTAATCTTAAGGAGCCACTCAATTTTCATATGTCTCAATTTCTACTTAACGGGTACCATGTGAGCATCAGTATCAATGTGGTGTTGAGCTATCTCGGGATCAATACTAAGCATATCTTTATAGGACCATGCAAACACTTCTTGGAATTCTGTGAGAAGTTCTTGAAGATCTTTTCTTTCTTCTATATTTAGGGTTGAGCCAATTTTAATTAAGCGTGGATTCTCACCATTGCGTAAATTAAAAGTTTCAAAAGTTGGTTCCACGAGTTAAATTTTCTTTTCAAATTGTTTACTAATTTCATTTTCAAATTCATTAGAATCCTTTAAGTGCAAAATTTCAATATTATGGGATACATCAAAGTAAGCCAAATCAGAATGCATCTTATTGAAAATGTTGAAAAGTACATCTGAACTTGCATTACAAATTTTTTTTCCCATATTCTTAGAAAACCCAACTCAAGTCCAATTGCTAAGTTGCCCATCAGCAAGCATGATGAAGGTAGAAGGATCACTTAGTTCCTCGATGGTGATGGTGAGCACATCCCCTTCCACTTTTAGCATAGCCTCCATTGCTTCAACATCCATGTAGTCCACCCTGTCAACCTCCTCTTGAATCTCCTAGCTGGGATTCACCTTTCGGTTCATATCTACCTAAAGCTCGAGAAAGCCACAGAAAGGAAAGTCTCTTCCTTTCTTCACAAAGTTCCCATTTAGGGTACCAAGGTTCTTTTTGATTCTGTCACAACCTTCAGAGAATCTCAAACCTTCCTTGGTCACTTGAGTCTTAAAGTCGGGGAATTCAGCCACCCCTCTTCCTTCCTTTCCAAGTCCCATACCAGGCATATATCCCATATTTTTCATCATTTCAATCACCTCATGACTACAATACGGGAATAAATCCGTAATATAATTCTCATCCTTTAATCCATAATCAGCTATGTTCACAAACTCAAAGCCACTCATTTGAAGTTCATTTCCTCCCTTTTCGAGTCTACAAATGGAAGCTAGGATCTCACCATCCCCAAGTACTATAGTAATTCCTCTTTTCCATAGGATTTTCATCTTTTAGTGTAGAGTAAAAGAGATAGCCCCAATGGGATGTAGCCATGCTCTCCCTAAGAGGAGGTGTAGTTAGGAGTGAAGTCCATCACATGGAATTCCACAATTGTTTCTAATGGACCAATTTGCAAGGAGCCTAGAAAGTTCCCATAACATTCCTTGAAGTGTTATCATATGCTCTAACAGCCAAAAGAGAAGGGATGATTGTCTCCACACCTAGACCGATTGTGAGAGGTCCTAAAAGGGCACACATTTAATGCGGATCCGTTATCAATAAGCACCATTGAAACCTTGGCACCCATGCACTCGATGGTGATTTGCAAAGATCTAGTGTAAGTGGCTCCTTCAAGAGAAAGTTCTTCATCGAAAAAGGTGAGGAAATGATGAGATGGGGCCTCAACTCCCATAAGATATAGCACCTTTTATGGTGTGGTTTCTACGGGTACTTCCCTCCCATTCAAAGCATCCAAAAGAGCACTAAAATGCTTGTGAGAAGCCATTAGTAAACTCCACATAGACATATGAGCCTGAGTCTTCTTTAATTGAGTCAAAACCCTATCTTTTTATTCTTTATCTTCCTTCCTTTTGAGTTCTATAGGCTTGGACCCTTCTTCCATGTTCCTACCAAGGTGATCATTCTCCAAAAATGATGGCTTGTAGTGTTTCCCACTCCTAGTGATGTTTGCCACGTTGTCTTCTAGGACCCTCTTCTTTAATTCAGACATTCTTTTGAGGAGTATTCCCTATATAACCACCACTCTTTTCAAAATCATCCTCTTTATCCTATGTTCCTTGGATTTCCACCGCATTAAGCTCTAAGGTTTCTATCAATTTTGAACAATCCCAATCAATCTCTTCTACTTTCACCCAATTTTGAACAATCCCAATCAATCTCTTCTACAATCCCAACCAAGGGGTTCTTCCTAATGTTAGGCTTGGTGTTAATGTTTGGATTTAGGAGAGTTCCATTGTCTATTAGGTTTTGTATCTCATACTAGAGGCAGAAGCAATTGTCGATTTTATGGCCGAATTTTTGATGGAATTGGTAGTATTCATTGAGGTTCCAAGTAGGAGGCATAAGATTAGGCATAGGTGTGGGGTTTAATGGTTTGATGAATCTTTTGGAGGTCAAGTTCTCATATTCTTGGGCAAGTGTTATTCCTAGGTCGAAGAATTCTCGGCGGGCTTTCTTTATGAAGCTTGGGTAAGTTAAAGATTATTAAGGTATGATGGCACTTACATTCATAGGATTAGGTTCTTTAGAAGTTGCCACTCCTCCTCCATACATCTTCTTGATTGGAGGCTTGCTCTGGCCTTTCTCCAATTGCCCATTATTGATGGCATCTTTGATCCTAGTTCCACAATCACACAATTCCCTAAAAGAACTAATAGGCAATGACAAGAGCCTACTATTGTATGCCAGAAGCAAATTCTTGATAATCATGTTGATTTAGTCCTTTTCATTTGGCCTATTAACCATCCTAGATTCCCTTCCTTTCCACCTTGTCATGTATTCAAAAAATGTCTCCCCTACCCCTTGCTTGGTAGTCTCCAAGTCTCTTAAAGTTACATCAATCATGGTATTGAAGATTAATTGATCCACAAATAACTCTAATAGTTCATTCCACACCTTGGTATTATTTGGATCTAAGCTATAGTACCACCTCGATACACCTCCCGTAAGTGAGAGAGGAAATGCATGCAAAGTTTGCTTGTTATCTAACCCTTTCATTTTAACAATGCTTAGATACCGTCTAACATGTTGCTTTGGATCTCCAGTCCCACCAAAATTTTCCACATCATATCTTGTACTTGGGAGGCAATGCGATGGGAGTCTTGGAGCTCATCCATTCCTCGAGCCTTGCGGAATGCTAGTTGCATCTTTTCCATCTTTTCCTTCATGACCACGATGTCCACTGTAAGCCTCTCAAATTGCTTGTTTCTTTCATAATTGACATTGTCTCTTTCATCCCATTCCTCTCTTTCTTCTTCTTCATGTATCTCTATGTGCACAGGTTTCTTAAGCTTAATCTCCTCTAGTTTGGAGAGATGACCTCTCATCTTATTGAGAGCATCGCCTTGTTCTTCTATTGCTTTGAATATCTTTTGAGCTACCGTGTCATCAATTGGAGCAGCCATTTCTTCTCGAGATACTTCTTCTTAAAACGTCTCTTCTTGATGCGTGACTTCAACCTTAAGCTCATGTCTCAATTAAAAAGTTTGTTTTATAAACTTAGATGTTCTTAGAAAGTCTTTGAATCCATTTTAATGAAGGCCCAATTACAAAATCACTCACTTTCCTCTCATGAACCTTGCCCCTTGTTTCATTGGGCTTTAGTCCATTTACAATAAAGCTCTCAACTTACTCTCGTGGGCTTTCATTAGAACGTGTTTAGATACTTTCAACCCTTTGCCTCAAATATGGGCTTACAATATATCCATCAGCTTTGGGCTCTTCCTTTTTCCATTCATTATCATCATTTTTTTTAAGCAACCCTCTAGCTAGAATATATTGTAGCCTTCCTTTCAAAGTCCATGAATTTCTCATCATTCTGGGCTTTGGCATACAACAAGGAGGCCTAAGATTAGGGACTTTCATATTGGCTTTGTAGGATGTTGGATGCTAAGTTCATAGCATATTTGTTACCTTAGGCCTAAGGTCCACCTTTTCAAGAGGCCTTTCAATTTGGGCTTATGATAGCAACTAGGCTATAGTCCTATGAACCTTTCGAGTTAAGATATACCTTTGGACTTTAGGACAAGCCTCTTATATGTTAGAACTTCTTTTCTTTTATCCCAACATCTTAGGGTATGCCATAACTTTTGGGCCATCCTCAAATTTTACATCTTTTATTTGTCCTTTTAGAATTAGGTGAACAAAAGATATATGGTTGAACAAACAAGAGATATAAAGGGTACCTTCTTATTGATAGGATATAAGATCTCTCCAAGTGTGGGTAGGTTCCCTAGAGCTAAAAGGATAGATCAGTAGGTCACTCACAACTAGGTGGGCCATGATTCCAACCTTGGGCCTAAATGGATCGTAGTGGATTAGTGGCAAACCATTAACGTACTCAAAGCCCATTATAGACAATGGTAAAGATTATGAGTTTGTGGGATGAATTCTAAAAGATTCTGGCCCAAATAGAGCCTCCACCTTTCAACTCATCACCAACTAGGGTGAAAGGGACAAAAAAACCACGTGAAGTGTGTGCAAACAAATATTGAATAAGTCTTTATTAAGATTAAGAAATGAGACATATTGGAATCAAACTCTCTATCCCTAATGAAGTCGCCCTGTAGGCACAATGAGGGGACTACGCCTCTACCAAGTGGACCGAGATGGAGAAAAGAAAATGGAGTTACCACCTAAATTAGGTCTAGGAACCATAAATATAACGCCCTTCGTGGAAGGACTGATCTACTACCAGAGCATGTATCCGGAATTTAGGTATGGGGATAGGGATGTGTTAAGCACCTAACCCCACCCGACCCATGGGTTGGCTTCCACTCATTGTGTCTTACGTCTTAATCTCATTAAAGGAATATTCAAAACTTGTATTCTAGACTCACACACACACTAGCATACATCTAGCAAACAACATGGCATCACATCATCCCAAACCCTAACATGCATCTCAATTTATCTGAAACCCTAGCATACACCTATTATACATCTCATCACAATATATCCAAAGAAGCAAACAAACAAACATATATCATATCCAAGGTAGAAACATAGACATGTTAAGATCAAAAAAACATATTACCATACCCAAGGCAAAACATTGCAAACATACATTCATGTTCATCAAAGCAAGATCAAATTCAAATCTCCAAACAAATGCATGTTCATGTGAATGCATGCCTTACCCCACTGCCCCACAGAACCTATGCATCAATGGATGGACATGTTTGTTAAGGACATATTTTATGTAATTAGCTAATCCTTTGACAAAATGCACTTTACTTGTAATTGGGTAGATCTAGGATAGGTTTAGTACTTCAAGAAACAAGAGTTCAAGTCAAGTATTAAAGCCATGAAGATTGGACCAAGAAACAAGTGAAGAAAAGTTGTTCATTAAAGCTTGACAGATACCTCGATAGAAACAGTATCTATCGAGATTTAAAAATGAAGTTCGACAGAAGCTAAATCTGTTGAGATCTACGAAATCAAAATTTCTAGATCTGATTTTTGGCCTTAGCTAATATGTATGTGTAGGGTTTCTTTTCTCACAACCCTAAACATATATAAGGCTTATTTTAAAGGCCATTATACATGAAGAACACATGTAAAAGTGACCTAGTGCCTTATTCTCTCTGCAAGAAGTTACTGCGTCTTTTGTGCCTTAGGGTTTTGTAACCAAGTACTTCTTGATCTTCATTGTTGATGAAGTGAAGAACTTTGTAGCCAATAACATCTTCAAGTTGCTAGAGTTAGTCACATTCTGGGATCCGTGCAAAAGGGTGGCGTTCATATAATGAAGAGTTCAAAGGTTCTGAAGCGGTAGAAAGTTTCTGCTGTAAGTTCATCTATGATGATTGTAGAGTCTAGGGACAAAGGTTTTGTACTAGATTTGAAACTTCTCTTTACTATAGTGAATTGCTTTTCGGGAAGGTTTCCCCCTAGGTTTTTTATTGTGAAACTAGTTTGTTTCATTGGTTTTCCTGGGTCATCATATCTTGTCTTATTTACTATTCTGTTGTGCACGGTCCTTGAAAGAACTACAAGTTCAACACTGAGATAGCTTTCGACCGCACGGTCCTTGAAAGAACAGAGAAGAAGAGTTAGGAATCTTTTCGAGAATATGCCCAAAGGCTGCGTGAGCTAGCCACACAAGTGCAACCTCCCATGGTGGAAAATGAGATGATCAAATGGTTCATTGACAACCTCAAGCCTTCTTACTATGAGAAGATGATCAGCACCCAAGTCACTCATTTTACTAGCCCCATCCCTATTAGGGAGCGTATCGACGAAGGTATTAAGAGTAAGAAGATCATGGATCCCGAATCCTTGAGTTCCATGGTTAACCAACAAGTCAAGAAAATGACTCGCCGCAAGATTAAGGAAGCCAATGTGCATATGATTGACAATGCATCAGAAAGGCCTAAGGGTATTACTGCTACTTATGCAACCCTAGCTGCTAGACCTTATCAGCAACAGGCTTAGTCTACTCAAGCACCTAACCGAGCCTTTAATTAGAGAGGAAGGCCAAACCCACCTCGTCCCCTTAGGAGAGAAAATCGGAAGTACACTTCGTTACCCATGCCTATGGCAAATCTCTATGCTTACTTGCTAGAAAGGAAGCTAGTGACCTCGATGTTTATAAGGCCCAGAGAAGGTCCTCTCCCACCCAGCTTTGATCTATCCAAGAAGTGTGAACACCATTTTGGGGCCGAGGGGCATACCCTTGAAGAATGCTACCAGTTAAGAGACTGTGTCTAGGATTTCATCGACAACAAGTTGATACATTTCAAAATGCAGCCATTCCAAACATCATTACCAACCCTTTTGCCTCCCCATCAGAAAGGGAATGTGAATGCTATCATCGTCGTGGAAGAAAGGTTCCAGATTTCTCCTCGTCATCATTCCCATGGAAGGGCCTGCTCCAAGCCTTGGTCCAAGAGAGCCACCTTGATCTTGAAGGTATAGGAACCCTGGGATTTGGTTAGGGAATTTGCTTATTTTGCAATAGTGGAGAGAGGCATGGCCTGTTTGATTGTAGAGTGCTCTAAGCACAGGTTCATAGTCTAGCCAATCGTGGTATTATCTGGATTGAAAGAAAGGTTGTACGAAGAGGCGATTGCATGGCAGCCATCCTGTGTCCTCTAGCTACCTAGTCAGGAACTAGCTGTAATGCTATATTAGTTGGGTCAAGTAAAGATTGGGATGAATATCTACTAAAAAGTCTTCGTAAGGTTACTTCAATACCTCCCTATTTAGTAAACATGAAGGAGATCATAGAATCACCTACAGATTCAGGGTCATTAGATTCAGGAAAAGGGCAAGCCCCACTAGCCATCGAGGGATTCACTCCTGTAGTTCTTACATTGCTTGCATTCACAGGGCCAGCTTCATCATCAGTTCAGGAGGGAACCAATATTGTTCCCGCTATTTGAGGTTTCAATCCTCTTATTCTGCAAAGGCCTACCTCAGGAATCTCTGTGATATCCTGTTCAAAGGCCTTCGAAGCCATTCTGCCAAGTCCAGTGGTCATTAATTCGAAAATGTTCTCCATAGCACCTAATTTTCAAACTCAGGGGGGCGTTATCATTCGCATGCCAAAGCCGTTCCCTTATGAAGATATCCATCGTGTCCTCTAGAAATATGATGTGTCCTTGATCTCCACTCAAATTGGAAAAGAGGAGGTCTGCTCCAATATCTCTTCAGGTCTATGTGGGCTTACTAGGAGTGGCTACTGCTATACTCCCGAGGAGCTAGAAAAGAGAAGGAAAGAGATTGGCAAGAGTACAGCCGAGCCCATCAGGAATAGGGTTACAATCGAAGAAGCTGAGGAATTCTTGAAAATTATCAGAAACTTAGAATACAGTGTGATTCAGCAGCTAAATAGGTCGCCAGCTCAGATTTCTATGTTAGCAATGTTGCTATCCTCCGATGTCCATTGTGACACCCTTTTGAAAGTCTTGAAAGAGACATGTGTTCCTATAGGTGTCACAGAATCTTCCTTTGAGGGTATGGTCTCAATGATGTTGACCACCAACCAGATTTCCTTCACAGATGATGAGTTACCACCAAAAGGTAGAGAGCATACTTTGCCCATGCACATTATGGTAAAGTGTGAAGATATGATCTTCTCCAAAGTACTTCTTGATAATGGATCAGCCTTGAATGTGTGCCCAATTTCTGCAATAGAGCACCTGAATGTGGATACTACTTTTAGTCGCCCTACCACCGTGATCATTAAAGCCTCTGATGGCACTCTCCGGAAGGTGCAAGGCAAGATCGAATTAGCAATTGGAATTGGCCCTAGATCTTTCTGGTCAACTTCCAAGTCATCAAGGTGGATTCCCCATATAATATGCTTCTAGGGAGGGCTTGGCTACACGTCATGGGCGTAGTTGCTTTTACCCTTCACCGGAGGCTCAAGTTCCCCTCCGAGGATCAGTTGATCACTATTATGTCTGAAGAGCCCCTAACCATCTTCAAGGAGACTTTTATCCCCTACATTGGTGCTAATGCCTTTCTAGAGGCAACTTTCCATAGTTTCAAGCTAGTCTCCATGATTTCCAGAGCTTTAGAACTTGAGTCAGCATGGCCCTATCTACTTTAATGGCTGCCAAGGAGATGCTCAAATTTGGCTATCATATAGGCCAAGGCCTCAGTGCCGTAGGACATGGGAATGATTCTCTGATTGAACTCCTAGACAATAAAGGAGGATTCAGTCTAGGCTACAACCCCTCCGATGAAGAACTTTTCCAGACTTCTAGAGGAAAGAAAAGGAAGTGCATTGGCCAAGGGATGTCTATTCCCCACATCATGGTCACTTTTCCCCTGAAGAATTCTCAATGAATGCTATCATATCCCCCAGGGATGATCTGACTTCTACTATTAGGCCCTGTGTGCCAGGTGAGATAGTAGGCCATTGGACCATCGAGCCCTGCTTTATGGTTGCACCAGCTGAGTAAGGAGTATTCCATCATCATATGGTTAGGTCCTCTAATTGTCTAAAAGAGTTGGAATGGCATATATAGTTTATTTTGCATGTCTATTTCCTATTTTTTGCATTCCTTGTTTGCATTTTCCCAGTTTATTTCCCAAAAAAAGAAATCCCTTTTATCATTATCAAGCATGAACTTTATTATCCCCCTATCTATAATCCATTAATGAAATTATCTAGTGCATTATTCAGGAAATTCTTGCGTTTATCTCTTTATTTGCTTTCCTATAAATACGTGTGTGCAAATTATCTTATGTTTCTCTGTATATGTTCTGCTCTATAGAATCTATTCTAATGACCAAATGGGTACATCGTCCTATTGCCATAACTAGGATATTGATGACGTGAATGAGACAATAGAGTTGGATCATGATATTGAAGGATTAGAGGAAATTCTAAGTTTGGCTCGTGATATTTTGGAAGCTCTAAATAGAAAGAGTGAGGGGTCCAAGCCCAATATAGAAGAAACCGAAGTGATTAACCTTGCCGACGAAGGCGAGAATGAAAAACCCATCAAGATTAGGGTGAACTTTCCTAAAGACATGAAGCCTGAGCTTATAGCACTACTCAATGAGTTCAAAGAGATATTTGTTTGGTCCTACCAAGATATGCCAGGGTTGGATATTGAGATTGTTGTGCATAGAATTCCAGTTAAGCCAGAATGCCCTCTAGTGCGGCAAACCCTTCGGAGGATGAAATCTGAGATCATTTTGAAGATCAAAGAAGTAGAAAAACAGTTGAAAGCCAGTTTCCTTACTGCAATAGCCTACTCAAATTGGGTCACCAACATTGTTCCTGTGCCTAAGAAAGATGGGAAAGTACGCATGTACGTTGATTATAAAGATTTGAACCGGGCCAATCCCAAGGACAATTTCCCATTGCCACATATCGATACACTAATCAATAATACCGCTACCAACATGTTCTTCTCCTTTATGGATGGATTCTTGACTTATAATGAGATCAAGATGGCCGAGGAAGACAAAGCTAAGATAGCATTCACCACTCATTGGGGAACCTATGCGTATGATGTTATGCTGTTTGGCTTAAAGAACGCTGGTGCTACTTACCAGCAAGTCAAGGTAACCTTGTTCCATGATGTGATGCACAAAGAGACTGAAGTCTACGTAGACAATATGATTTCCAAATCCCACACTTCCATGGATCATTTGATAGATTTAAGAAAGTTGCTCAAGCACCTTATCAAGTACAAATTAAGACTAAATCCTAACAAGTGCGTCTTCGGATCTAGTTTAGGGAAATTGCTCGACTTTATAGTCAGCCAAAGAGGAATTGAAGTGGACCCAGCAAAAGTCCAAGCTATCCGGGATATGCCAACACCGCAAACCAAGAAATAGTTTGTGGCTTCTTAGGAAAGGTCAATTACATAGCTCATTTCATAGTGCAGTTAACTGCCACATGTGATCCACTGTTCAAGCTCTTAAAGAAGGAGCAATCAGTGCATACCGCCTCATAGCATGTCCAAAGAGATTTCATTCAGAATGTCCATATTCATTACCAGAATTTGGTATAGTCTATGAAGTCAAGGCCATTTTCGTCCAGTCTGTGGGCTTGGAACCTCGCAAAACCCTAAACTGGGGCAGTTTATTTTGCATGGTTCCCTCTACCTTGTCCAATATACAAGAATGGATCCATCCCACTGAGGATGTGTCCCTCATGTCAAGAATCACACGAAACCCTAAGCTAGGGTAGTTTATTTCTTGCAGTCTCTCCATTCTTTCTCCCCCTAATGGGACGATCATTGTCAAAATCCACTAATAAACTCGTGAAACTGTGGTGCAATACAAATGAGTGTGACCCAATTGGTTCAAAACTACCATCTATGATGAAAATGCGATAGTGCATACATACAACAGCATCCCTCTTAAAGGAAATTTCCAGAATCATACATTAGCCCTCTTAAAGGCATTTTTTCCAGAGTCATACATGTAAGTCCTAACTAGAGGCATTGTTTCATGCATACAGAAAAAACCCTTTGAAAGGCGACATCCAGAATCATACATGTAAGTCCTACCCAAAGGCATTGTTTCATGCATACAGCAGCAGCCCTTTGAAAGGCAACATCCAGAATCATAAATGTAAGTCCTACCTAGAGGCATTGTTTCTTGCACGCATCAGTAGCCCTTTTAAAGGCGACATCCAGAATTGGTCATGTAAGTCCTACCTAGAGGCATTGTTTCTTGCACACATCAATAGCCCTCTCAAAGGCAATTTCAAGAATCATACATGTAAGCCCTACCTAGAGGCATTGTTTCTTGTTGCAGCCCTTTCAAAGGCAATTTTCTAGAGTTATGCATGTAAGCCCTACTAAGAGGTGTTGCTTCTCACATACATCAGCAACCCTCTCAAATGCAATTTTTTCTATGATTATATAAGTCCTAATCAAAAGCATATTTTACACACACATCGGCAGCCCTCTCAAAGGCATTTTATTTAGAGTTATACATATAAGTCCTAACCAGAGGCATTGTCTTTCATATACATCAGCAACCCTCTCAAAGGCACTTTCGTAGAACTATGCATGTAAGTCCCAATCAGAGACATTGTTTTTCACATATATTAGCAGCCCTCTCAAAGGAACTTTTCCTAAAGTCATACGTCAGCCCTCTCAAAGGAAGTTTCCAGAATCATACATGTAAGTCCTAACAAGAGGCATTGTTTCATACATACACCATGAAGCTACAAAGAGGTAATATCATACATCAAAGCCCACTATGGGGCAATATAATATGCACATGTCCAGGCTTATCAAGAGGCGATACATAATATACATACATAAATGGCCCACCATGGGGCAATGTCTACAAGATACATGAAGAATACATACATGCCCACGCAGGGGCTACATCATGCTACAACAAAAGGCACCCTACTAAGAATCATCATCCCTAAAATGCTGGTCGGCATCATCATCATCGCCTGCAAGAGAACCGGTGGAAGGACCTGTTCTGCCTGAAGTGCCTGGAGTGTACCCTAGGTCCTGAGGACTCCATAAAGCCTGAGCAAAAGAACCCCAACTACCTAGTGGACTTGGTGGAGCTAGAATGCCCTCTGTCTCGCCTGGTGGAATAATGGGCCCCTGGCCCGGCATATGAGATGAAGGTCGAATATAGGCCTCTCTTTCCCTCTGCCAAAGCTCCCTCTCCAGAGCTAATGCCCGAGCAATCTCCTCCTATATGTGCACCTCTCTAGCGGCAACAATAGTCTCAAGCTCTGTCACCTTGACCTGTAAAGCCTCTGCATGCCATCTTCACTCAACTCCGGAGGCCACCTGAGCACAAACAATGCCTCCTAGCACTCTACCTCCACTCACATGAACATCTCCAATGATAGGCCCCATAGAGGACTCTACAAACCAAGTGGCATAATCTCTGCTAGTATCCACGTATGCATCAAAAGAACCCGTCGCACAAGCCGAATCATCCAAGACAGTGGACTTAAATGACAAGCTGAGGGGAGGTGGATCTCTAGGTACCCTGAAAATCGACATGACCTAATGGGAGGTCCTCTCTGCCAAAAAGAACTCCCAACTCAATAAGGCCCAGAACCAACATCGTACCCTCGACTTGCCCATGGTAGCAGTGAGCTCTGGTCTCACCAGCAGTGAGCCATCATAAGGACGAATCACTATCTCACCCCAGGTGACGCAATCTAAGGCCATAAAGATAGTAACCGGCTGCACCAGGACTGTTGGACAAATACATGTTTGTATTGCATACAAAACATACATAGCTGAAAATTAACGGATCTACTTCATTTGCAATTGATAACATGTACTACATAAGTTTCAGAATTTAAGAACAAGAAAGTGTACCTTAGTGCGGTGAAATTCAAAAATAAAAGATTAGAAGTACTTGGGAACACTTTTAATTTTCACTCCAATTCCACTAAATGCCCAATAAGTGTGGTCTCTCAATCAGTTTCCAATGGGGGCATATGAGAGTGGCTTACACTCATATACACACCATTTCATTCCTTTTATGATCTTAATGAAAACCTTATGAAATTCTGTATGTTTCTCTCCTTATATGTAACTGATTATCTAATTGGGCTAGCCTTTTAGGCCATTCCAATTGGGCTTTAGTATATGGCTAGGAGTGGGACCAAAAGGGAACAAATAAGACTCTAGCTCCAATGGGCCTTGGGCTTTTCTGTCAACTCTTGACAAGTCCAAAGTTACCATTAATTATATTCAATACCACTATATGAATATAATTGCTTGCCAGGCCTTATAAATAAATTATATCCCAAGAATTTATTATACATACAACCCCTTCATTAAAATATTCGTAGTAATACAAAATCATGAATGTTGACTGCCACTTTGAAGATTATTACATCTTAATCCTTGAGTACCCAGTTTAATCCTTTAAGTTATTTATCATATATTTATGAAATCCAATTACATAAATATATACTTCAGTAACTCTTTACTAAAGTGGTTGGGCCCAACACTTTGAATAACCAAACCCATTAAACTTATCTCAAAGGAATATTTTATATTTCCGTTAAGAGATTATGAATTTCATCTTGAGAATATATGTACCATCAACATTAAATGTGGCTGCCAACATACTAAGGTTTTGATCGTGACTTTAGATCTCACTCCTGATATATCAAAGCAACCTACACATCATGATCATGTTCATTATTCTCTCAGGATTTAGAGTTGATGTAAATAGATGTTATGAGATTTATTATTCATTTGACAGTCGTTAAGAGAATAATAAATCTCACAGTAATCCAGTTCAATATGTCTTAACTCTTAAAACATATCAATATATCAACTCGAAGTCTCCACTTCCATGATCAAGACAAATCATCTTAGTTGATATGTTATAGTCTTCTTAGATGAAATGTCCAATTTTATCATCGACTACGAACTAAAATTCTGAGTTTACAAAGAACTTGTGATTTATATCTTCTGTGACTAAATCACATACTATGCATCTCATGGACTAAGATAATGTCTCATTAGTTCATTTATAAATAGTCTTATATAATTAAACAATTTAATTATTTATGACATGCCAATAAATTGGATTTTAGGGCATAAACCCCTACAAGGACAACCCTGGCGATCGTACAGAGAAACCAAGCATATGTTCGAGGATACACTGTCGCTAACAAACCCGAGAACCGTGGTCACAAAGTTAGGATGTACTCATATGTCCACCATGTCAAAATCTGCCAACACACCTCTAGGCTCCTAAAGTCCTGCTGTGAAGCTCGCCTCTGGAAAGAGATGAAAAAGCCGTAAGTGATGGACCCCTAGTCATATCTCCCAACGTTGAAGACTACTCTTATAGCCCACAACAGCTAGCAGGATAATACCGATCAGTTGTTGCCAAAGAAGCAACTATCGAGAAAATACATGAAGAACCGTCGAAGATGAATAATAGTAGGCGCCACACCCCAAGGGATGCTACCTTACAGCCACTCAGTGTGGATCTATGGCGACACTGTAGGCTCAAAATATCCTCTCGTGTCCGTAGTTAGTGGAAGAGGGATGCCCAAAAGCTCACAGACCATCTCAAAGCTCATGTCATCAGTCAAAATCGGGTATCCACTGAATCTAATGCCCAGGATGTCCATCCAATCAAGATGGAGAATCGCATACTCCCTACAACTCAGGTGAAAGGTGCCTGTCTCGGCATGAAACCACCGCACCAAAGCTTCCCCAATCCTATGCCTTATGGGGTATGGGGGGATCCTCAGAAAATCCTCGAACCCCTGCTCTCTTAGGAAATCCGCATAGCGCCGGTAGGTCCCAAGATCAGATAGCAGCTAAAGAAAAATGGACCAAGCACACTGACCACGGATCTTGTCGGGCCCCTACATTCAAAATCAAAAGCTATCCGTTAACACATGCATATGACAGGAATCTAAATGACAAAAGAAGAAATACAGCAAACCTGTCCCTTCCGCGCCTGGGAGGAAGGATGATCCTTTAGCACGCACTGAAGGTGAGTGTCTCTGATACCGCCGTCTACCACTTTAATATAAGTATTGGCCCCGGTCTGACGTGGCGGGAATCTCGGCCTCAAACTGTGCCTCTAGGCGCCTGGATAGATCTCCTCCTCCCCAAACGAATCAGCCTCAGTATCAAAAAGGAGAACCTCAGCTAGCGTCTCTCCTCAAGAGGTCCCTCTTCCTGTAGCCGGCCCACGCCGTGAGGAAGCCCCACTGGAAATGGTGCGAGACTTAAAAGAGACACTAACCGTCTCAACTAAGCGCCGCCTCCTAGATCGGGTCTCTATAGGGGTCCCGTAAGTGGGCCTGATGTCATCACCCTCGAGGTCAAAATGGCTCTGCAAAACTCAAGCTGCCTGCTCACCTGCAGAAATAGTCTCATCATCAAAAAAAAGAGTCCCTGTGGGATGTAGCATAAATGGGGGCCTTCCCCCGGTCTCTTATAGAACTCGCCCTTCGAGACATAATCTACAAAACAACCAGAAATTCAGACACAAGTGATAAGCCCATGAAACAAATGGCAATGCAGATGAACTAACACTCTTTCCTAAACATGCTGTGCAAGTTCATGTCAAGCATATGTTCTCACAAGAAAGCAAATTCTTATAAGAGCCTTACAGTGGGTTATAACGATCGTGCCATATGCTCGCATTCTACAGTGGGCGATAGAGGTCGTGCCATATGCTCGCATTCTACAGTGGGTGATAGCGGCCGTGCCGTATGCTCGCATTCTAAAGTGGGTGATAGCGGCTGTGTCGTATGCTCGCATTCTTCAGTGGGTGATAGTGGCCATGCCGTATGCTCACATTCCATCTTGAGGTTATAGAAACCATGTCATACGCCTCACCATCACAATTATCGAAATTCCTAAAGAGTTTCAACTTCTTGATCTACAGTAGGTGATAGCGGCCGTGTCGTATGCTCACATCCCATCTTGAGGTTATAGTGACCGTGTCGTATGCCCTGCCATCATAGTTATCAAGTTCCTAAGAAGTTCAAAGTTCTTGATCTACAATGGGTGATAGCGGCTGTGCCGTATGCTCACATCCCATCTTGAGGTTATAGCGACCGTGTCGTACGCCTCGCCATCACACAGTTATCAAGTTCCTAAAGAAAATTTTAAAGTTCCTAATCTACAGTGGGTTATAATGGCTGTGCCGTATGCTTACATCCTATTCCAATGCCAATTAGCGGCCGTGCCGTACGTCTCACCATTTCCACTATTCCCGACTACCAAGTAAGTCCCCTTACCTATATCCCGCATTTTATTTTCAGCATTTAAATTCCCGCATATTTGCACACCCACAAAAAGAAAAAAAAAATATATATATATATATACATATATATGCGTTTTCCTAAGATAGTATGGCATAAATCATGGCGAAAAAAATAATAATAGTATGCTTATGAATATTCCAAAAATAAAATAAGCACTAGCATGCATCCCTAGTAGTATTGCTACTAACATTTTGCAGAAAAAAGAAGAGAAGAAGAAAAATAGACACTGACCGCAAGTGTAGAAAAGACTGAAGCAACAGACTGAAGCTGAAAAGTCGGACCCACTAAGTTTGTAGTCATTCTAGAGAATTTTTCAAAAGTGAGAAGTCAAAGGAAAGAGTGAAATAAGGTCAAAATGAGCCAAAAGGGGGCTTATATAGGCCTTTGGACAGCCTGGCTACCCGACGCACCTTCTTGGGCCGCTGGGTTAGTCCGGCACACCCTAAAGGGCCACATGTCAGCGTTGACCAAGTCAACATTAACTGGTTGACCCGGTCAAACTTCAAAAAAAAAGAAGCATTTTCCTCTCCTAGATATCAGAGACAGGTCTAGAAAATGTTTCAAAAGTACCTGTAGCAAATCGGTCCAGTCAAGTAAAATTCGGTCTCGATCCGTGAGTAGTCTCCACACATAATTTGGGGATGACAAAATTCAAAATCACGTTCTTTATCCGACACCTCTCATTGCACTCAAGATGTCAGATATAGAAGGGGCAACTATTGATACCGTATTTTGTCCACCCTCGATTTGCGTGCCAAACCTCAACAAGTCCAAAAATATTATTCTCTACATGGGGCCGCGAGAACATCTAGAATGACATAACGCAACCCATTTGGACACCGGAGCACCCAAAGTGCCTTTTTCAGTTAAAATGACCAAAATGCCCTTAGTCAACCCTAGGTTGACCGAAAGACAAACAAGGTCAAAATCCTCACAAAACAACATTTTTCATGGTTTTACATCAAACCCAAGATTTTCATAGATTTTTGGCAAATTTGAACAATTTGACCAAGTTTGACTAGAAGCTGACTCTTGGCAGGCCCCATAAACCCTAATTTTGATTCAACTGTCAGAATGGGTTGATACCAATGTCATTGTGAAGGTTATCAAATTCTCCTTCCAATGACTATTCGTGGGTTGAAATCAGAGTTAGAATGTGCGAGATATCATGAAAACCGAGATGACGCACCAATCGATGCACCACTAACTTTCGGGAGCCATAACTTTTGATCCAACTGTTGGATTTTCAAGTTCCATACCTTTTTAGAAACAGGAAGTCCAGATATTTCCAGAGGTATCATGATCAACCCAATCTAAAGCTGCCACCTCGAAAAGCGTGTCGGGGCTATAAAAGGCCCCAAGCACCCCCTAGACAAAAAAAGAGAAGACTTTTCTAGGTTTTCTCTCTGCCTGGACATTCTATACACATTTTTCCTCTCTCTCAAACACAAAAAATACATCAAAGTCTCTTGATTCTTCCTTCTTCACCAAAAATACAAGGTATTGTTCTTATACCCGATCTTCATCTCTTTGGTTCTACACCTTGTATTTGGGGTTTAGGGGTGTGGATGTAGCTTTTTAGATACTATCCATACCCTTAAATTCCTATATATTTTTCTAGCATTTATCTTGCTCTTTTATGCCATAATAACATGATTAATTGCTTTCCATAACACGTTTCTTACTTTATCTTGCTCAGATCTATGTGTTGATGTGTGTATTTCCATGCTATATGGTTAGACCCTTTTTTTCACATGCTTATATGCTTGGATTCATGCTCTTCCATGTTTATGTGCTAGGCTTGTACATGTTGATGTGTATTTTTCTATGCCTACTGGCCTTGACCTATGTTTTCACATGCCTATGTGTTTGGATCTATGTTCTCTACATGCTTTATGCCATCATCTATGTGCTTGCATGCTTCATGCCATGTTTATGTGCTTCGACCTAGGCTATGTTTGTCATGCCATGTGCTATTGTAGCCATTTTGTTCCTTTTATCTCATTTTCTTGTGTTTTGGCCTAATGATTAAGACCCAATCTAGAACCTATGGTCTTTGTCATCATTCATACACCAGGGCCCACATCAAAATGGTTTGGATCATTCCTATTTGCATGTATATGTTTGCTTGCTTCTGTGCTTTATCTTCCATGTTAGCTTTTCTAGTTCTAGGCTTTGCCACGCTTGACACCCTTAGCAAGTTTGTGGTTGTGTGATTACACTCGAAGCCCATGAGGCCTTGTTTGGATGTAACCATTTGGGATGCATCACCATGATGCCGGTTGCTTTGTGCATACCGATCCCCTTTGCCGCTCCGTGAGATGATATACTTACCATGCTTGTTTGTGCCACTCGTTGGGTTTCTATGCATCCTTACACACTTGCTTACATGTTCATGCATGAGTCCTGCTTGCTAGTGTGTTGTCCATGCTTCAACATAATGAAGCTATGGACATTTGATCCAGACCTACATTTGTCCCTCATGGACACCATCTCTTGTTTGCCTTTTTGCTTGTTTGTCTTCTTTCTTGTTTGCTTGCTTGCCCGTTTGCTTTCTTGCTTTCTTGTTTATTTTTTTACTTTGTAGCTCATCATGTCTCCTTCCATAGCTATGCTTGCCATGTCTATCATGCTTGTCTGCTTTATGCCTCTTTCACATGCTTTTTGCATCTTTCTCCTTCCATTGCTTATCTGCTGGTTTCTAGTCTTTGCCTTTGCATGTACACACACGGAGTGAGAGTGCATGGAGTTATGGCACGGTCTCCCAAGCACAAGCAAAAAGGGTGAGGATGCGAGCATGTGGATATAAGCCAAGTGGCAATGTTCAGTAGGTTTAGGGGTCTAGCCTCTTCCATTTGGTTATGTACTCTTTAAACCCCCTTTCCTCTCTCTATTCTCTTTTAGATGGGTTGTATTAGGTATATCATGTAGTGTACCATTCATCCTCATCTCTAGAGTGTAGCAACCCCTGTTTACTTTCATGCACCTATATTTTAGGCCATGCTCTAAGGATGTAGGCATTTACTTTCCTGCTCTGTGTGCTTGCATTGTGCATGATGATGAAATACCCAAGAAGTTGACCCTTCAGGATGCCTATGATAAGCTATGCACTGAACTTATAAAATCTGAAAAGACTACTCATCTTTGTAGAAAAAAGCTTAATGAGGTAAAAACTGAAAAAGCTGAACTATTAGTCAAACTAGATGAGACTCTTGTTGTGGAGAACACCTCATTAGAAGAGAAGGTCAAAAATCTCGTGGTTGAGCTTAGTCAAGCTATAACTCAAATAGAGAGGATGTCTAGTGCAAAACTTGATGAGGTATTGAGTGCTCAAAAGCCTAGTTCTTATAAGACTGGCTTAGGATATGTTGTTTCCTTCGACCCCTCCTCTTCCACGGCTTCTGGATCAAAGACTGTCTTTATGCCCCAATCTGAGGAAAGTGATAAGGGTATGAAATCCAAAACTGATCTAGCTAATTCTAAATCCTTTGTTAGACCTCACTCTAGGAAGTATAGTAGTTCAAAAATTACTCATGTTTGTCACCATTGTGGTGTTTCACATTCGTCCTAATTGCTCCAAGCTGTATCCTTATAAGCAAGTGTCCAAACGGTTACAAATTCCCTCTCTAGGTTCAACACCTTTGTTTGGAGAGTTATTAAAAGTTTTGAGCTTTTTAACTACATTTCAGGAGAATTCTAATTATTCTATGTCCTTTAGTAGACATACTAGGACATGTGCCTTTTCATCTTCATGGCTAAAGATTTGCGCTGTGTGGATGAGAAGGGAGCCTAAGACTTAATTGTCTTTTCTGTTGTCCTCTGCTTTAATACTTTCTATTTTAAGTTGGACTCTCTTTGCTTGTTTTCTTATCTACTTTTGGAATCATGCTTTCATGCATATGCATCTTTCTTTAGTGCTTTCATGTTGTATATCTGTTTTTGTTTGGTTGTTTAGTCTTTATTTGTTTGTTTTTCAAAATAAAAAGAAAAAAAATCAGAAAAAAAAATACAAAAACATTGTGTGTTTGTGTATATTGGTACTTATGTGCCTTTGATGGCCATTAAAACAAAATTTCTAAACTTTGTATCTCTTGTAGCTTAGATGAGCATCTCAATGCACAACTAAGCAAATGAGCTTTATGGCTCGTTTTTGTGATAAGTACGGTTAAGATGATCTCTTATATAATATGCTCATATCACTCTTTTTGATGGGAATGACTAGAAAATCCTAAGAGAAAGGCATAAATAACCATCTCACCACTAAAACCCACCAATCATGTATAACATCTGTGTGCTTCAGCATAGTAAAATTGCGATGTTTTGGCTTACATAATTGGGTATTTCTTTTCTCTCGTATATGCCCATGCATGCTATACTTAAAAGAAAAATATGCAATGTAAAATAAAAACAAAAATAATCAAAATGCTTTTAATATGGTTGCAAGCGTGTTTCTAGGAGATGTGTGAGTTATAAGATGTACCTTGAATGTGATAGTCCCCATTAAGCAGTTATGATTGTGTGTGAGTGTATTTGTTTTTCTCATGTCTTAAATCTTCATAATATGAGGCACTTATGCACTCTTGCTTTGTTTCACACACAACACGCAAATTCTTTGCTACTCTTGATACATGTGCAGGTACAATGTGATTTGGCCATCACAAAGGATACGTGTTAATATATGCATGCTAAACTGTCTTAACTTATTTTTTAAAAATAAAATTGGTTAAACTTGTTTAGTATGTATGTGTGTCTTTTGATCTAGAAATGCCTTACATCTTGATTTAAGTTGTGTTTAAGTGCTTAACATGCTACTTGGATGCTTGTTTGAGTAGCTATCTTGTTTCTTTCATCTTGTGTGTTTTTTCTCCCTTGGAAAACCTTGCTTCTTTCTTCTCGACAGCTACTCAATACCTTCTCGACAGCATCTCAATTGCAGCTCGACACAAGTTTCTTCTATCGAGATTTTAGGATTTGACCTCAATAGCTTCTCGATAGCTATGTCGATCCATTGAGCCAAATTTCTGTGCTCTCTGTCTGCTCGATACATTCTCGATAGATTCTCGATCCATCAAGATTTTTGGATAGCTTCTTGATATATTCCCGACACATATCTCGATCTATCAAGGTAATTTTATGTGCTCTATGCCAACTCGAGAGCAACTGGACTGCTTCTCGATTTGTCGAGACCCTCTTGCATGCATTACTTTTCACATGTTTTGCATCTTTCTATTATCTTGTCATCCATAGCATCTTGTTTCATTACATTCATGCTTTTATATGGATTATGTTTGGTTTTTAGACCCCTTAAACAACAACAGGATTAACCTAGTTAATTAGCCAAGTGATTAACTTAATCAAATTATGTAAATCTAGGTTATCACAATCAAACAATCATATCAAGTATGTAGCAGTGGAAATATAAATAACACAAAGATATGATGACCCAGGAAACCACACCGATAAAAACTTGGAGAGGATTTGACCTAGCTATCCTCAAGGTAAACTTGAATCCACTATCTTGAAAGAATCGAAGTTCATACAATAAGACTTACAAGCCCCCACGCTCGACTTCTTATTGCTACCTACCAGTAGAATTTACTGACATGACCACGTGCAAGCTCCAAATCCACGGACTCCTTCTTTCTTGGATTCTCCAGCAAGTACAAGCACACCCGCTTGTGTATCTTTAAGCTCTTATAGTAGCAACTGAATGATCATCAAGTTCTTGAAGAAATCTCCTCCTTGATAATCCTAAGCTTGTGGGAAGGAAAGCTCCTCACAGATCTCACAAGAGATTCACACAAACAGCAATATGAGTAACATCTAAAACGTGGCTAGGGTTTGCCTTATATACCTAGGGCAAAAACATAAAACCCTAAACGTTTTAGGAGTTAGGGCTAAGTTGGAATTATGCAGCAAAAACGCATTCTGCCCGAGATTCGATTGATCAAGCCTAAGTTTCGATCAATCGAGCTAGGCCGAAATGCACTATTAATTCTACATCAGCTCGATTCCAACTTTACATAAAAGAACCAACTTTGAGTAAGTCTAGACAAGACTAATCAACCTGTTTTGATCATGGATTGCCAACAATACATATTATTACATTAAATCCTAAGTCTTTAGAACCTAACTGATTCCTTGTGCCCCCTTGATCATCTTTATGTTTCTTGGGTGAAGTTTTATAACTTCTTGTACCCTCTATCAATCATGATAAAAAGGAGAAGAAAATGTGGTTTCTTTTTAAGATTCTACATGTTAGGGGAAGAAATACATGCCTTTGTAAGGGGGAGTTGTGTTTCATCTTGTTAGGGGAAGTGTTTACCTCATTGTTGTTTTAGGAGCTTCTTTTAGCTTCTTGTACACCGGTCTTGTGACCATTTTTACATACATTGTGCTTATCTTTTATATATATATATATATATATATGATGATGTATGTCTTCTTCACCTATCTTTACATGTGTTGTTTCTTCTCTATCTTTACACGCATGTTTCTTTATGTACGCAATCTTTATTTCTGTTTCACACATAATGCCTTGATGAGTTTTGTTTAAGTGTTTCAGAAAGACAAGTCGTGAAAGCCTATCATGCCATGAACTCTCTTCTTTGCAAAGTTTTTCAAGAGTTTGTAGTAGCGATAGATTTATTTTGTAATACAACAAGTGGTTATAAGTTAAGTAATTTAGGACTTCTCTCATGATTAGTTATTTTGTTATGCTTTTGTCACGGATTGCCAAAGGAGAAGATTGTTAATGACATATTTTATGTAATTAGCTAATCCTTTGACAAAATGCACTTTACTTGTAATTGAGTAGATCTAGGATGGGTTTAATACTTCAAGAAACAAGAGTTCAAGTCAAGTATTAAAGCCATGAAGATTGGACCAAGAAACAAGTGAAGGAAAACTATTCATTAAAGCTCGACAGATACCTCGATAGAAACAGTATCTATTGAGATTTAAGAATGAAGCTCAACAGAAGCTGAATTTGTCGAGATCTACAAAATCAGAATTTTCAGATATGATTTTTGGCCCTAGCTGACATGTATGTGTAGGGTTTCTTTTCTCACAACCCTGGACATATATAAGGCTTATTTTAAAGGCCGTTATACACGGAGAACACATACAGAAAGTGACCTAATGCCTTATTCTCTCTTAAAGAAGTTACTGCGTCTTTTGCGCCTTAGGTGTTGTAACCAAGAACTTCTTAATCTTCATTGTTGATGAAGTGAAGAACTTTGCAGCCAACAACATCTTCAAGTTGCTGGAGATAGTCACGTACTGGGATCTGTGCAAAAGGGTGGCATTCATATATTGAAGAGTTCAAAGGTTCTGAAGTGGTAGAAGGTTTCTGTTGTAAGTTCATCTACGAGGATTGTATAGTCTACGGACAAAGGTTTTGTACTATATTTGAAACTTCTCTTTACTATAGTGAATTGTTTTCGGGAAGGTTTCCTCCTGAATTTTTTACTATGAAACTAGTTTGTTTCATTGGTTTTCCTGGATCATCATATCTTGTCTTATTTACTATTACACTGTACATGATATTGACATGGTATTGATGTTTGTTTTTTTTTAACAAGGTTTATTCATAATAAATCTAATTAACAACTTGGGTTTAAAATTTTTTAATTCTATCAACCGGGGTCTAAAGTTCCCAACAATGTTATATGCATGTTCATGGCAAAACAAAAGATTAAAACCCTAAACTAGCATACAAAGAACAAACAAAGCAAACAAACATGGAGGCAGAGACTCATAAGCATGAAATAAAGCAAGGCAGGGGCATATTATATAAGTAAAATAAAGAAACAGAAGCAAAGAAAAAGGTCGGATTAGGTTTCTGGGCATAAGTATGCGTGCGCTTACATAGGCCTATGTACGTAGCCAGTTGTATGCGTACACATACTTCGAGTATGCATGCGCATGTAGGAAGCATGCGTACACATACATGCCCTAAACCCTAATCTAGAAAACAAGAATGCAGTAGAACAGAATCTAAATGATAAAACAAAGAAAACCTAAACTAAGTAGACATATTATAATTTACACAAATAAGAAAAACAAGGAAATAAAGATCAAAACAAGGAAAAGAAAAGAAAAGGAACTAGAACATCATACCTCAAAACACAAAACACCTTCGATTGATTTAGACCGTTCCCCTCAATCAATCTATTCACAATCAAGTAAAAAGTGATTAGTAAACTTGAAACTCGAAGATCAAGACTAGAAAAGGCCTCAATCAGAAAAATATTGACTTGAGGATGTTTTGTGAAAAAACTCCCTCTTTGATTCACTATTTCTAGTAAATCTTTTGTTTTCTCTTAGGATTTTCTTTGTGTGTTGAAAAGGTACCATGTATGGCTCGTTATAGTCAGAAAATAGGGGTTTGGAACGGCACCCAAACGATGTGGGATTCATCCCAAACTAAGTTTTAAATGCAAAAAACTTGTCTTTCATAGTTTCTAGAACCCTAGCATGCACACGCATGCCCGTGTATGCATACGCATGCATGAAGCATGCGCACGTAAGTCTAGAGCTTGTGTGAGCATACATGTGTATGCGTACACATGCCTTAGGGTTTTTGTGAACTTTCCTTTCCAAAAATAGCTTATTTGATTTATAGAAGAGTTATATTTTCCCAAAAACACTTTCCTTAAGTCAATTTTAATCTGATTGGGTCCTAAACCAACCTTGGGCTTTAGAATCCCAACATTATTAGGGACTGAGGGCCGAGTCGTAAGGGGTACAAAATGTGGTGTCTACAACACCTTCACTGTTTGAAGAATGATGAAGCTGAAAGAATCATGGAAAAAGTCCACCAAGGGATTTGTGGTCCTCATATGAATGGTAAGATGTTAGCAAAGAAAATCTTGAGGATGGGGTACTACTAGATTACAATGGAAACCGATTATATAGACTTTGTGAAGTGTTTCCATGACTGGTAGTCACATGCCAATCTAAACTATGTGCCACCTAGCAAACTATATAGTATGACGTCCCTATGGCCTTTCCCAGTATAGGGCATAAATGTGAATGGAAGAATAGCTCCTAAAGCCTTGAATGGACACGAGTACAATTTAGATGCAATTGACTACTTCACTAAGTGGATGGAATCTGCCTCCTATTCTATATTGAAAGCCAAGCATGTGACCCAATTTATAGAAAACATCATATGTCGATTTGGAGTACCACAAGAGATCATCTCCGATAATGGGTCTCACTTTAAAGGAGAAGTCCAGAAGATCATCGAATTGTATAAGATTGAGCATTATAAGTCTTTACCGTATAGACTACAAACTAATAGGGCCATAGAAGCAGCCAACAAGAATGTCAAGAATATTTAGCCAACATGGTAGTAACATACAAAGATTGGGCCGAAAAGATTCCATTCCCTTTATGAGGCTACAGGAATTCTATTCGAGCATCAACTAGAGCAACCTCCTACTCTTTGGTGTATGGGAGTGAGGCAATGCTTCCTATTGAGATGGAGATACAATATTTGAGAGTGATAGTGGAGACCAAACCCCTAGAAAGGGACTGGATGAGAGAAAGATACGAACAATTGGCATTGATAGATAAGAAGAGGATTCGAGCTCAATACCACGTATAGGGTTATCAAAAGAGAATTGCAAGAGCATTCAACAAGAAAGTCAAGTCGAGAAATCTAAAGGTGGGAGACCTAGTTCAAAAAGAGCTTAGGGGAGAAATTTTTTACCTTTGGGGCAAGATAAAGCCAAGATGGTTCAGACCCTTTGTCATTAAGAGATCATGTTGGAAGGCGCTATGAAAATTACTAATTTGGATGGAGAAGAGATGTTACAACTGATCAACATAGATAGACTCTGAAAGTATAACCCTTGAAAAGAAAAAGAAAGGAAAAAAAAAAGCCCACTAGGTTGAAAATCCAAAAGGAAGGCCTAGAAAAAAGTTAGGGCAATGAAACCCCGCTAGGTTGAAAACCCGAAAGGGTGATCTAGACAAAAATTAAGGGAAAAAACCATGGGCATGGCGAAAATTCCCACAAGGACATCATGGGCAAAAGTTACATGGCACAAAAAAAAAAGAAAATAAAAAAAAAAGACAATAAGCAAAGATAATAAAATGACTAATTCTTTCATTGCCCAAATTAAAAGATGATAAATTATTTTCATAGGGGATTTGGAACATTCCAATCCTTTATTAACTCAAATGAAAAGACATAGAATCATAAAAGTGAAGAAAAGTAAAATTTGGGGCATATTAAGGTAGTCACTCAGTCCTCTTCCTTTTGTTGGACTTCTTGTGATCATTTTCTTCCCTTCCAACTACTCTCATGTCAATGGATAACCAATTCTTGTATCCCGATGTAGGAATGAGAAACTGAGGAAAGCACATGTCTTTGTTCATTGCCCTCCGAGGCCAAGTCTCTGTAAGCCTACCCAAGAACCTTGCAGTAAGTGCTAATGTGTGATAAGAGCCATTGTCACAAGGCACACCATGATGATCACCAAATTTTCGTGCAATGCGACATGTGGGATAGTAAGAGCAATGATGAAGCCCAACCAAGAAGACATAATTTTCCCTGAAACCATAGCAAGTCATGGCCTTGATGCGCCATCATTCGACCACCCATTGGATGTTCTTAAGAGTGAGATGCTTCAAAAGTTCAGTAAGTGCAGTGGGTTCCATCTCTTTGACCATGAGATTGCGATCATGAGGATAATGCTTTGGTTGATACCAATTGGATGGAACAAGTAGGGGATGGATCAATTTGAGTTTCTCGTATAGCCATATCTGAGGGAGAGAAAAATAAAGCATGAGTGTTGAGTGGAAAAAGAAAAAGAGATAAAAAGAAAAAAAGATATATTCAAAAACGATATAAGGAGCCTCAATGGGTTGAAAACTGAAAGGCAATCCATGCAAAAATTAGAGAAATCTTGCAGGTCGGGAAAACCTAGGCAAAAATTGGGGATCATAACTGAAGAAGGAGGGGACTTCCCACAAAGAAAGTTGCTTCCTCCCTAAGAATAGCATCTAAACCGTTGAGAGTTTCAGATAAGAGGGAAAATTCCCAACCTCTCATAAGCTGACACGTCACACTACCAAGTTCACAAAATACAGCCAATTACAAAGTGTCACGTACTGCTGCTAGGTTTTGCTATCACTATTCAAAAAACAACAGAAATTTGCCAAGTGTCATGCAAGAACCAATCACGCATCAGCTCGTGTAAGCGATGATATAAGTAGCCTCGCATATATAAGCGATGACATAATTAGCCTCGCCTATGTAAGCAATGACATAAGTGGACCAATCAAGCTGTGACATGTGTCACCAATCAAACTCCGCCACGTGTCGCTCACCCACCTCCAAACTCCTATAAATGAAAGCCTTCCTAAGGCATTTCAAGGAGATCTGGGGGGGGACCAGAACACCAAGACACCAAGACATCTTGGGAGAAGAGATCTTGAGTCAGAAGTCCAGAAGCTCTGCTGGAACCAAGCCTTGAAGCCTCCAGGAACTTCAAGAACTTCAACCTTCAAATACGAAGAACATTCGAAGCAGAATCATCCAAACTACCTGCCTAGATCTCAAAGTTCACTAGAATCAAGCTCAAAAGCCTCCAGAAACCTCAACAAACCACAAATCAGCGAAGCTTTATGGATTCAAGCCTCCAAAGCCTCGAAGAACTTCCACCACAAACCTTCAAATATGAAGAACATTCAAAGAGGAATCATCCAAATCATATTCCTAGATCTCAAAGTTCACTGGAATCAAGCTCAAAAGCCTCTAGAAACCTCACAAAACCATAAATCAGTGAAGCTCTACAGATTCAAGCCTCTAAAGCCCCAAAGAACTTCCACCACAAATCTTTGAAGACGAAGAACACACGAACTGAGACGTAAAGAACACACGAAGAACTTGAAAAATAAAGGATTTCTAACAAGCTCATAGCCAAAGATTCATTGTAATTCCGTTTCAAAAATCTTCGATCCATTCTTCAACCAAATTGAAGGATATCTTGTGTTCAAATCAAAACCACATTACCACAATTCCAATCAACAAATCTTTTAAGGAGATCGAATCAGAGGATCACTCTTTTGTAATCACAGAGAATTGTACCACACATTCATCAATACAAATTCGCATTTGTGAAACTATTTTACTTGTTTAACTCATTTCGAACTGAGAAATTTAGTCGTCCACAAATTTTGGCACGCCCAGTGGGACATCTTTGCCTCTCATCTCATTCTCCTTCAAAGAAAGAAATCTTTATCATATTGTTACCAGCTCAAATGGCCTCTAGCAAGAACATTCAAGCTTAAACAATAGCTACTTCAACTAAACTTGGTACGACTACCACCAACAACTACATTGGTACAATCAATTGTAGCCAACCTAAAGCTCATAATCAACTTCAATCTCAATCAATCAAGGAAGCCAAGGTCCAAACAATCATCTCCTTAGACCCTCTTACAAGAAACAAGGTCATCAACAAGGACGTCTCCACCTTGGAACACCTCAAGTATGGGGGCAAATCCCCTTCTTCCTTCACAAGAAATTGGTCGCACGATTTCTCTCCCATCAAAGGGAACCCTATAAGGTTGAAATTTATCAACCATCTTGTTGGCTTTATTCCATGCCAGTTTGCTCGTAATTTAGCACTTAATAACCCTGTATTTAGGTGGGATTCATGTAAGGGTAGTGCGTGAAGAGAGTGTGAAGAATTGCTCAACTTTGTGCAAAGAAGCAGGGACTCGCGACTGACTCGCGGCTTGCAAGCCGCCAACTGCTGCACACGTGAGAAGCATGCGGGGAGGTGAAGGGTCACGTTAGTTGTCACACTACAGGACAAAAGTCCCAGGCTGGCCAGGCCGTTATCTCATGACTTGAACTCGTAACTTAGACCAGTCGCGAGGCCAAGCCGCCAACCAGCCCTGTTTGGGAAAAACTGACTCTTCGTATTCCAAACACACACCACTATATATAAACCTTTATACCCACGAAATGTAGAGTGCTTCCAGAGAGAATTTTGTGAGAGAAACCCTAGAGAAAAATAAGATTGCCTCATCCCCAATCTTCACTAAGAGACTCTTTAAATTCCTCTACTCTCTTCCTCTCCATTGATACATCCTTGAGAGGTTATTGACCAAATCCTTTTCTCATCACACTCACGTCTGTGAGAAGGTATTTTGGTGCTAAGGGAAGCAATTTGGAAGGGACCACTGGTTATTGGTTGATGCTATGGGTTATAGCGGAATTCGGTAAGCTAAAAAAGAAAAAGGTTCGGCGCAACCTCATCAGAGCAAGAAGCTTGGAGGGTTTAGGTACCTGGTTAGATTAGGCTTGGACGGTCTATTACTATTCATGTATCCTAACTACATTTTCTAGTGGATTATTGACCGCTTGGAGGGTGGAGGAGAGGTTTTACGCCGAGGGCTTTGGTTTCCTCTTCGATAACACATCGCGTGTTGTCCTTGTGTTTGCATCTCTCTTCCTTTATCTTTGCCATTTATTTTCTGTTGTGGATGTAATTATAATTGCCTTAGATTGTTTATCAATTATGTGTTTGGCTTATGTTCATGTTCCGCACATTAATTGTTTGATAATAAGCTTGAATTGATATTTTATAATTTGGGGTCTAAACGTTCAAGGGTGTTTTACATACATTTTAAACATTCAAACCCAAAAAATGAGATTTCACGTGCTCACTTCAATTCACTTCCTTCTCCATCATCTTGGGAAGTTGTGTCAGTCATGATGACTAACACCTCTATCATGGAAGAAAAGATGGTTGAAATAGAACAAAGGGTCGTCCTTCTCACAAAAGCACTTGAAGATAAGGACCTCCAAATTGCAACTTTAATGAACAAACTCGAAGTACAAGATCTTGGTGAATCAAGCCATGGTCATAAATTCACATCTACAAAGGATGACGAAGGGAGAGAAATTGAAAACACTCCCCGACGAGAACAATCTACTTCGGTTGCTTCATTGTCAGTCCAACAATTACAAGACATGATAACAAATACCATCCGAGCACAATATGAAGGTTCTTTTACAAGTTCTCTCACATATTCAAAACCCTACACAAAGCGCATCAACAACATGAGGATGACAAATGGGTATCAACCCCCCAAGTTCTTGCAGTTTGATGGCAATGGAAATCCTAAGCAACATGTTGCTCACTTTGTAGAAACTTGTGAGAATGCAGGGACTCAAGAAGGCCTCCTTGTAAAGCAATATGTCTGTTCGCTCAAGAGAAATGCCTTTGATTGGTATACAAACTTAGAACCTGAGTCAATCGACAATTGGCAACAACTCGAAAGAGAGTTTCTTGACCGATTCTATAGCACGCGTCGTATAGTGAGCTTGATAGAGCTTACTAATACCAAGCAATGAGAAGATGAGCCGATGGTCGATTATATCAATCGATTGTGTTCTTTGAGCTTGGATTGCAAGGATAGACTTTTTGAAATTACTACTGTAGAGATGTGCATCCAAGGCATGCATTGGGGACTTCTTTACATTCTTCAAGGGATAAAGCCTCGAACATTTGAAGAGTTAGCAACTCATGCGCACGACATGGAGTTGAGCATTGCTAGCCATGGAAGTACAAATCCTCCCATACTTGAGGAAAGCAAAAAGGGAAGTAAGGAAGAATGATAGGAATGCAAAAGTCAGTCTCAAAGACCCAATGGTTATTAACACTGTCGAAGTTAAGGTTCCAAGAAGAGGAGCGAAGGCAAATGAAAAACAACTTGAAGGGTGGCAAAAGAACAAAGTGCGTCGCCTGACTTTTAAGGAATGTGAGCAAAAAGCATATCCATTCCCTGATGAAGTTGTGCCAAACATCTTATAACAACTATTGCAATTGAAGCTGATTGAATTGCCAGAATGTAAGCAACCAGAAGACATGGGGAAAGTTAATGACCCTAACTACTGCAAATATCATCGCATCATTGGCCACCCAATCCAAAAATGCTTCGTCTTCAAAGAACAAATCATGAAGCTTGCCAAAGAAAACAAGATTGATCTAGACTTCAATGAAGTTGTCAGGTCAAACCATGTGACTGTTGCTTGTGATGTACTTCCAACTCTCAAGCAAGGGGCAAACACCAACGAAGCTTACAAATTGATTGACAATGATGGCATAAGGATCAGCCCCATTAATGGGAAGTTCCTTAAACACTTCTATGCTTGAAAATCAAGGATTGCTCCTTGGCAAGAGCTTAAACTGACCACTGTAGCGCTGCAAGGGTACATGATGCCTTCCTATTACCTTTGAAAGCGTACCAATAAAGAGAAATTAATCCCCCTCTATGTCACCAATGGCTAGTGTGGTGTAGTGGTTGGATGCCCATGTCACCCTTGAGGCCGAGGCCGAGGTCTCGGGTTCGATTAGTGGTGATACCCGCTATTACACATGTGAGCCCTCCTTTTTGCAAAAGTGTACCCAAAAAAAAAAAAAAAAAAAAAAAAGATCATCCAAAAAGAAATCATCAAAAAAAAAAATCTTTTGAACTACGTAATGACTTAATCCCTATTGAGGGTACGTAGGCAACTTGGTATCATTTACTAAGTTCAGTCACATGAAAAGAAGAAGGATTGCCAGTCTAGCTTGAAAAGTTTTTCAAAGGTCGTCAATATGCTTTTGATATCCCTTTGATTGCCGAGTGTTGCTTAAGATTAGTCAATTGCTCACTACATGATGCTCGAAGATCATTGTGGTAGAAAATGACAGCTGCAAAGAATTGGAATGAAGTCTACATGGCATTGCCCCTCTTCTGTGGACATCCTCCTACGTCTCTAAAGTAGCTTTACATCACTTATCTCCTGGGGGCATCTTCTTGTACCTTGCAAGTCTAAGCTACATTGTCTCTCTTCTAGGTTGTGCCACTTCACAACTCTGAAATTTGAACCACATCATCTCCCTTCTGAGTGATGCCATTTCACATCATGTCTCTAAAATTTGGACAACGTCACCTTCCTCCAGCATCTGAAGATGGTGTTGTGTCATCTTTCCTCTAAAGACATGTTCATGCTGGCATTCTTTTTGAAACTTGTTAATCCACAAAAAGACCTCGAGAGGAGTGAATTTTGCCACTGGGAACCTTATAGAATGCTTCAAGGGCTTAAAACACGTTCTATAAAGGTTTGGAGACTTCTCACAAATGTTTTATAGTGAAAACCGTTGGCTAGGGCTTTTCTACCTATGAGTATGCATGCACATAGTTAAAGTGTGCGTACATACAATCCAAGTGTGTGCGCGCATACGCGTGAATGCGTGCGCATAGTCCCTAGGGTTTTTGATTCCTTTTCTTTTTTGGAGTGTGTTTCCTACAACAAGGACCCCTTTTATGTTTCCTATGGCCTAAAGGATTGCCCAAGGCAAACGTGACTCAAAATTTCATCTGAGAATGCAAGAGAAAGAGAGAAAGAACAAAAAACAGAAGAGAAGGAAAACTGTAAAGCATGCATGCATGTCCAAATCTCCCATAAGTTGTAAATAAGTACATGTTCTAAAATAAAAGCAGAAAATGTATAGATGTTCTTACATACAACCTAGTGTCTTAAATAAAATGAAAATGCAAGAAATAAATGCTAAAAAAAGAAAAAGAAAAAGAAAACTAGAAATATGTCTGTCTGTGTGTCTGCAAGATTATTGCTGGTAATGCCTCTTCCTTGGCTGGACCCTCGGAGTCACCTCAGGATCATCATCATCACCATCTAGACCTCGGGCATACCCACCAGGACCATAGAGCTGCCTAGAATACTTTGTCACCTCCAGCTTGAGGTTCCAGCCAACCAAACTAGGTCTTTATGCTCAGCTATAGTAGGCTGGTATTTTGGATAAAGAAACTCACTGCTTATGTCCCCACAAGGATGGGATAACCCATGATATTAGGCTTTTGCTCCACAATACACTCCCGAGAGACCCCATTCAAGCCATAAGCATAGATCGACCAAGTTAGGTAAGGAGGGTTAATGGAATGTCCAGCAACTAGACCAGCTCAGGCCTGAGGGGACCCCCTATACATCTTAATGTTAGCACACATATATGGCATGACATTCAAAACAAAAGGAAAGAAATTTGGAAGGGATAAAGTACATACCACAGTACCAAAGGGAGGCATAAGACAACTCTCACTAAACTCATCGTAGTTCTGGTGCTTCAAAAGGCGACCAATATAGACAATGGCACCCCTCCAAAGTGAGTAATTGTCCTCGGACATGGAAAATGAGGCAAGCATGAAAGAATGAGGATCTATAGGCATCTAGAGCTCATCAGCAGCCACTAACTAGCCAGTCACCTGCTCAACAAGATATAAGGCCCTTAGGTTAGCACCTTCGAAAAGCCGAGAATTCTGGGAAGAGATAATAGTAGCCACCTCCAAGTCTGGGGTAGCAACGAGAGGAGATCCAGCCCAAGGTCCCCAAGTGGTTTACATAACATACTAGGTTAGGAAAAGAACTCAAAGGCATATAAATGACCATGATGAAAGCAAAGATAAGAAAGTTATGCTCACTGAGTCAAAGGTAAGGCCATCTAGGTGCTTTCGCACTAAGGGAAGGGTCCTCAGGTTCACATCAACTCCATGAGCAAGGATGGCATAAGACAAGGCCCATCACTGCAAAGAAGAAGGTAAATATCAATACAGTTTACAAGTTAGGAACAATTTGCAAGAAACAGAGCACATATACAATTTGCAAGTTAGGAACAGTTTGTAAGAAACAAAGCACATGAACAATTTGCAAGTTAGGAAAATTTTGCAAGAAACAAGAGCGTATGTACAGTTTGCAAGAGTATGAGATATAGTTTGCAAGTCTAGAATGACAATTCAGATATAGAGGATAGTTGTAGTTTGCAAGAGTACGAAGTACAGTTTGCAAGACTACTGTTGGGAAATTTAGACCCCGATTGATAGAATTAATAAGTTTTAAACCCAAGTTGTTAGTTTGATTTATTATGAATAAACCTTGTTAAAACAAACAAACATCAATATCATGTCAATATCATGCACAGCAAAAAAGTAAATAAGACAAGATATAATGACCCAGGAAAACCAATGAAACAAACTAGTTTCACAGGAAAAAACCTGGGGGGAAACCTTCCCAAAAAGCAATTCAATATAGTAAAGAGAAGTTTCAAATCTAGTACAAAACTCTTGTCCCTAGACTCTATAATCCCCGTAAATGAGCTTACAGCAGTAACCTTCTACCACTTCAAAACCTTTGAACTCTTCAATATATGAATGCCACTCTTTTGCACAGATCCTAGTACGTGACTAACCAATGATGCACGGCTCCTAGTACGTGACTAACACTCCAACTTGAAGAAGATTATTGGCTACAAAGTTCTTCACTTTATGAACAATGAAGATCAAGAAGCACTTGGTTACAAAACCCTACAACGTATAAATGCAGTAACTTCTTGAAGAGAAAATAAGGCACTCAGTCACTTTTTCCATGTGTTCCCCTTGTATTCTCTTATGTGACAGCCTTTAAAATAAGCCTTATATATGTCTAGGGTTTTGAGAAAAGAAACCCTACACAAATAAATAAGCATGGGCCAAAAGTCAGATCTGAAAATTCTGATTTCATAATTCTTAATAGATACAGCTGTCAAGCTATCTGTCGAGACCTTGATAGATGCTATCTGTCGAGATAGCTATCGAGACTCATTAAACCTCGATAGATAGTATCTGTCGAGCAGCTGTCGGGAATTTTTCCAGCTTTAATGAACAGCCCTTCTTCACTTGTTTCTTGGTCCAATCTTCACGGCTTTAATACATGGCTTGAACAACATGTTTCTTGAAGTATTAAACACGTCCTAGATCTACCCAAATACAAGTAATGCATTTTGTCCAAGGATTATCCAATTCTAAATTGACAAATGTTCCTAACATGATTCACATATGTCCTAACAACTATATAAAGAGAAGTAATGAGAAAAAATTTAAACTCAAGGAGCTTACAAGGCTCCACTAGCTACCACAGAGTACCCTCGCTCAGTGTGTCCACGACTAAGTAGAAGTAAGTGAGGCAAGCATACCCCCAGTTTGCCTCCCTAGCATCCTCAATGTTGCGGAAGAGAGCTAGCCACCTTAAGGACATTGGTTGACCCCAGTTGGCAAAAAGATATGCCCCCACCATATAGAGCAAGAATGCCCTAGCCATCTGAGCTTGGTACTCAGGAGTCACCTAAGAAAGAGGCCTGAAATCCACCTTTAGATCAAAGTAACGAACATGCTCACTAGAGTAGGTACAGGCTCATTATAGTAGGTACGCCCCAGCAGGTCTATGCCAAGCTCTATACCTGACTTACCCTCCAATTTGATGATGGGCCCATAGGATCTCAAACCGATCATCTAGTGGAAGTCGTAAAGAGTCACGGTTATCTCCCGCCCAGCAATGTGAAATGTGTGGGCAATGTCCCATCACCTCTCAGCTAATGCTTAGACCAGCACACCACCGACCAAGCTCTCTAGAAGAAGGTGCATGAGTGGTGCGAAGCCGATCACATCCACTAAAGCCTTCTTCTTGACAGTCAAGGATCGATGCCAATCGAATAGGGTTTTGGAGGCCTTATAAAAGACAAAAATAAGAGCATAATGATCATATTAGATAGAAATAAGTGAGAGAAAAGCAGAAAGAAAAAAAAAAGGTCTTTTTGGCATAAAGTTGTGTCTATAAGCCCAAGTATGCGTGAATGGTAAAAGCATGCGTGTTTTTATGAACAACCATGTGTACGCATACACAGTGTACATGCACGCATACTCTGAGTACGCGCATGCATACATGATGCATGCCCACACATGGATGGAACCAGAATGTGTTCATCGCCATTTTTTGGCCTCCTTTGGATCAAAACTCATCCTAAACATGTTCCTACCCTTCCTAAGGTATCAAGTTTTTATCTAAACCCTTCCCATGGAAAAACCCAAGCATTTAAAGTCTAAAAACAGATTAAAACTTAACATCAAAGCAAAACTCAAAAATGAGAAAAGTTTAGAAAACTTACCAATCCGAGCCATGCATTGTCCGAGAGATGTTCCTCTGGCCTGTAGAGCAGTGGAGGAAACTCGTTCAACCTTGTGGCACCAATCTAGTTGGTGAGAATGAAGATGTCGTCGAAAATTGTGTAAGAAGCTTTCTTGGACTTGGGAGCCATTTGGAGAGGAAGAGACTATTTGGAGAGAGAGAGATTTTAGATTCTAGTATGGAGATGAAAGAATGAGAGAGAGGTAGAGGCTTTGTAGAGAAAAAGAGGGAGTTAAAGAGTTAGAGAGAAAATGGAGAAATAAGAAAGATGAAGAGAATAAGGAGAAAAAAGAAATAGTTGGTAACCGTTGGGAAAATGAAGAGGCGAGAAAGACACCTGGTGGCTAAACTACATGTAGTTTAGTAAAAACAAAAATCACAAAGACCTCCCCAGTGGACTCTCAGAGGGCAAGAAAATGGAAAATCTCAAAATCATCTTCAATGGATCATGGAGCGCCAGAAATTATTAAATTACCCCTTGAATGACAGAAATACCCCTTAGTGGTTGAGAAGAGTCGATATTACACAAAGGACCCAAGAAGCCCAAGAATGCCAAGAAAACTCCCTAGTGGGTCAAAAATTATCAAGAAAACTCCTAGTAAGCTAGGAATCATCAAGAAAACTCCTCGGTGATTCAAGAAATCCAAAATTACAAGAATTTCCCATAATTTTTGGAAAACCCCTCCAGCGAGTTTTTCACCAAGATCATGAGCATACTACCATCACCATAAGGGGCACCAGGCTTTGTGAAAATATCTTTCAAGAATTGAACATGCAGGCACAAGTCCTCAAAACAATTGATAATCAGAAATGAAGACACCGGAACTTGAGTACATATCCTCCTTGGAACTAAACATGTTCACCTAAACAGCAACATGAGCCACTTAAAATAGAAAAGATCAAGACAGAGGCATGAGCCACTTAAACCAAAAGAGATTGAGATAGAGGCGAAAGCTACCCGGAGAAGTTTGAGGTAAGAGCCACAAATGGACACCACAGATATGTATCATTTGCGTTTGTAAGAGCAATTTGTTTGTTTGATTGATGTTTGAGGCCGTTGGCAATGTTTGTTTTCTTTTTAGTGACTCTGGGATAGTGAGTCACTTGGCTTTTGCTTGACAATTAGCAAACCAGGTTCTTGGATAGTGAACCTATTGTTACTCATTTCTCGAGTAACACCCATGGGACTTCGGACATATGAATCCCATGCAACTCTTCGAAGTTGCACCTCGTCCCATGTATATGTGTTGTTTACCGTGTGCGTGGGTTGGGCTCAAGCCGTACATTGAAACAAAATGTTTTGTCTCTTTTTTTTTATTACATTATCAAAGCTCACGAATCAAAAGAGGGGCAACTGTAGACACCTTATTTTGTACCTCTTACGACATCACTCTGAGGCCCAAGGTTGATTAAGGGCCCACTCTCGTAAAATCTTGACTTGAGAGTTATTTCTGGAAAATAAAAGCTATTTTTGGAAAAGAAAAAGGTGCAAGGAAACCCTAAGCATGTGTACGCATACATGCATATGCACATGCACATTTAAAGTATGTGTACACATACTTAGGGCATGCGTATGCATGCCCCGAGTATGCGCATGCATCTAGGGTTCTAGAATGTATGAAAGGAAGTTTTTGGATAGAAATTCGTGTAGAGTGAATCTCACATCATTTGGGAACCACCCTACACCTCTTTATAACCACTATAAAAAGCCCTAAAAGGCTCTTTTACAACGGAGGATGAAATATACATGATTCACTAGAAAATAGTGAATCAAAGATGGAGTTTTTACACTAAAACATCCTCAAGTCAAGTGTTACTTAGTTGGGACCTGTTTTGGTATTGACCTTTGAGTTCTAAAAGTTTACTAATCTTCTTGGTTTTGTTCTTGATTAGATTGACTAAGGGGAACTGTCAAATCAAAGTTCTAGATAGTTCTTGTGTTAAGGTACAGGTTCAACTTTGGGTCTTCACTTCTTTATTTATTGTTTGTTTTTCATGATTTAATGTTTTGATATACTTGTGTTAACCTAAGTTTATTTTATGTTTGTATTATAAGCATGATAAGTTGCTAGTTTCCTTGCTTTGTTTCTTTTTTGTTCTATGTTTTTGGGCTAAGTTTCTGGGAGTGTGTGTGTGAGCATGCTTTATGCATGCGTATGCATACTTGTAGTGTGCGTATGCATACAATTGGGAAGCACACACATACCCTATGTATGCACACGAACACTCATGCCCAAAAACCCTATATAAGTTCTTCCTTGCTTTTATCTGTTTTCTTTCACATGCTTAGCCTCTGTTTGGTCTAATTTCACATGTATAAGCCCTGGAGTCGGTAGATTAACATGCTTTGTGTTGGTCTTTCATTAGATGAATGATTAGGGTTTATGTTTGATAGAATGCCATTAGCATGCATATGAATATGAACATGCATTGATGCATAGGTGCTGAGATGCAGTGAAGTAAGTGAGGTAAGTCATGCATTGACCTCATGGAGATGCATTTAGGTGTTTGAACATGAAGTGATTCAATTATGATAATATGCTTGGTTAAATGCCATGAGGATTGGTTGATGTTTGTGTTTAAATTTTGTCTTGTTGATGTTACTGCCTTGTGATAAACTTACTACCCTTGATTAATGTGTTTGAATGACATGTTAGATGAATGCTAGGGTTTAGGGACAATACGTCATGTTGTTTGCTTTAAATGCATGTTAAAGTGTGTGTGTGTGTGCGTGTGTGTGTGTGTGTGTGAGTTTAGAATAACATAACATGTTAAAATACTATTTGAGGGGATTAGGATTTAGAACACAATAAGTAGAGGCCGACCTACAAGTCGAGTGGGGTTGGGTGTTAATGCCTAACCCTTTTTATCCCCATACCTAAACTCTAGACACGTACTCTGGTAAGAATGAATCCTTCTACAAGAGCGCTATACATATAGTTCCTAGACATAATCTAGGTAGCAACTTCATTTACACCTTCCGCCGTGTCCACTCTAGGCTGAGGTGTACTTCCCACGAGGAGACCCAAAAACCACTCGTCACGAGAACTTGACCCCAAAATTATTATTATTATTATTTCATGTTGATAATCATTTTTTTTTAAACAAAAATAATTCAATTTACATCCGAAACAACAATTATAATAGAAAAAAGCAATATGCATCAAACATCTCTAAAAACAAAATGTAATGTAAATGACCAATAAAAAAGTCTTCTCTTTCTCTCTCCAACATGAACCTTGTGTGGCTGTGACAATAATAATAATAGAAATAAATTACAGTAAATTATTCTCCATGGGTTTTATCCATTTGAACTTTTCATCTACTTAAATATTAAAATCCTAATATCCATATGAACAAACATTAGAAATTATACAAAGAATAATGTAGACATTTTTACAAACATAAATACAAAATTGCATCTGTCAAGATACATTTTAATGATTCCCGAAGCACCAAAATAGGGCAATGCCACAAGAAAATGTCTTTAAAAGCATCACAATTTGTGCAAGGATTCTGGGCATGGACGGAGCCAGACTTTGAATTCGAACCTATGGGGCAAACTTAATGTTTTAATGAAGCTTATCAAGTTTCATCATGTTCATTAACTTCGTAATCTCATATTTGCAAAGTAATCCAAGATCACACTATAATAAACAAATACAAATTTCATTGTTGGTGATTTTACAAAATTTTACTTTAGGATTTTCAAAAATTAGGACATTAACACTAGAGGTTGGCAACATTAAATCATCATTATTAGCTTATAATTATTCATATATTTTCTCTAAATAATGCCAAAGACACACCCAAATCCACAACATGACCACAAAATTAGTCCCAATTAAACATGTCGCCCACAAACCACAACAAATTTAATTTAATGACACAATAAAATCACAACAATATTAATACTAATAATTCATCGGAAAATGTGAAATATACAGTCTCTACAAAAGTAAAAGAAACCACCCATTTCAATTTTGTTCTATTTCTTATTAGTCCCCATACGTTTGTTTTTTATTAAAAACTTTTTTTTACTTTTTTCCTTTTTGATCTGAATGTTAGAAGCCACACCCTTACACTTGAGTCTTGAGAGATATCAGTTACTATTCTTTGTCAGTTACTATTCTTTGTCAAATTGACTGCATAAAAGCAAAGCAGAGAGAAAGACAAGGTTTCTCGTTTCTCTCCAAACTAGTTTGGAGAGATATCCTTCAAATTCTCTCTATATTTTTTTTGAATGAGAGATATCAGTTACTATTCTTTGTCAAACTGACTGCAAAAAGTAAAGTAGAGAGAAAGACCAGGTTTCTCATTTAAGTTTGGAGAGAAATCCTTCAAATTCTCTCTATATTTTTTTTGAATGTGAATTTTGAAAATCTAACCATTGGTTTACATGTTCTTATTATATCCTCCATACTTGCAAAATTTCAAGAAAATCAAATATCAATAGTTATATCATCAATCAAAGTTTTAAATTTCAAGTATTTGCGCTCTAAAATCTATATATATAATAATGGGTGAAGCTGAGAGAAACTCAAATTAGAATTCCAAATTAGAGTTTCAATTTTGCGCCATGTGTCCTAAATTATTTATTTTTAAATACTTTTATTTCTTAATTTTAGACTCAAATGTGGAACCACATCATAAATATTCATCCAAGTGAATTATTAAGTACAAAAACCAAAGAGTCTAGAATAAATGAATTATAAAAAATAAAAATAAAAAGTTCTTCACAATAATTATAATTAAAAAAAATGGACAATTTACATTTTATACCTAATAATATCCTTACAAAAATTTTTAAAAAGTTAACAAAATATAAAAATTACTATCAATAGTGTAGGGACTGGGTTTGGGCACTTCTTCTATTGGATGAGTGCACTCAGACCCAACTAGCCTAATACAATAAATTTATAGATAATTGGTTGAAGAACTAGGCTTTAGTGAGGGTTACAACAACTAGACATGGCTATGAATGGGTTGAATAACAAGGACACGGACTAAAGTATGAAATTTAGTCATCGGCCCTCACCTAAAGAGCTGGTTGTTCTTATTATTTCTTCAATGCTTGGTTACTAAGGTTTCAAAGATGATACAGATTGCTCACGTATTCTCTGTTTTTTCATCCCCCTTCTTCCTGGAGGATTTCTTTCATTATATAACCCCTTCCAGCTGATCTCGGCCCTCCATTTGTTGATCATGTAGGTCACTACTCGAGTGTTTGTCCCATCAGCCACCTTCCCAAACCTCCTGTGAGTTGTAGCAACCAAAGCAGCACTGTTCAAGGGTCATTTCCTCATTAATGCGACCAGGACTTTAGTTGTGGGCATTTAATGCGGAGGTGACAGTTTCTCCTTGAATTGCTCCTCCACCATGCTTCCATGGCTGACCCATTGTACTTGTCCTTTTCCTTGGGATGCTCTGGGAGGTTGCCTTTGATGGCGTGCCGTTCTTCCCTTTTGTGATCTCGGTTGGCCGAGGACAGGATCGTCCTCAGCGATGTTTATGGGCACTTTGAACTTTCTTCGATCGTCCTTAAACATTTCTTTCTCCTCAACGTGGGCCTTGGGCTTAGTATAAAATGGGCCGCGGTTGCCAAATTCTTTGACCCCACAATAGCCCTTCAAAATCCTGTTATCCAGCTCCTTGGACAGATGGGAGGATTTTGATATCCTCGGGCCTTTGTCATGGCTTGTCAAGTCTTGTCTTCCGTCAGTGTCAAAGTCTTTTCACCTGTCCAAGGCACGTTCCTAGCGCTTCGGTATACGTAGCGCGTCCTCATTAAATTCTAGCGGCTCCGTGCTCCCCACATATAACGGTGTGATGGTAATCTAACGGTGGGGATTTCTTTAACTTTATGGGAGGGAGAACCTGCACGGTTATTTTTAATTTGAGGTATAAATACCCATTTGAACCAATTTGCCTCTTTACTTCTACACTCAAGAGTTCTTGTGCACATATTCGATCAAATCTCCAACCAAACTTACGTTTCTTTCCAGCATAAAAAGCTTGTCCGAGGAGCTTTTCCTCATTCCTGTAAGTTTTCTTCTCTCCCTAATTCACGTTTTCTTTCTTCTAAGCTTCTTTTCTTCTTATTCCTCCCTTTCTTTCGTCCTTTCCTGAGTCTTTTAGCCGTTCTTAGGGATGGGTAGGTTTAAAAAGTTGGTCGAGTCTGAAGAGGCGATAGAGAAATTCATCACCGATTATAGGATACCCAGTAATGTACGTTTAAGGTACTGTGAAGAGGGGGAGTGGCATTTTAGGAGGCAAGAGGGTGAAGTAGTAATTCCCATCATCGCCTTCATAGATGATGGTATGAGAATCCCTATGGGGCCAGTGATGAGGGACTACCTTAGGCATTTCCGATTAGCTCCCACCCAATGCGCCACTAACGTGTTTAGGATCCTGGGTTGTGTGAACGTTTTAAACGAGAAAATGGGGCTGAGGTTAACACATCACGATGTAAACTGGTGCTACAACCTCCAACACCTAAAGGGTAAATCCTATTATATGAAGACGAGGAATGATAAGGTTCGGCTTATCCAGTGCCTCCCCGAGTCCAGCAAGGGATTAAATAAGGACTTTCTCATCGTGTCTGGGGAGTGGCATGACGGCCTTCACTGTCCAACAAAGGAGGGGGTACCAGGAGGGGTATTCAGAGTGGGAGAGGGTTGATCTTTTGGGTTATCACAGTTTGCGTTGTTCGGTTGTTAACATGAATGTGCTTTTTTCTTTTACATATCCACACGCCTTTGAACGACACCTTTACTTGGTCAACCGAGAAGATTTGGAAACCATCCTTAGGGCGGAGGTCTTTGTGAACGAAGTCGACAACCAAGTCAGAGTCGCTCACAAGATCCTCAGATACGATCCCCTCCAGAAGTCATTCTCGGCTCCGAAGTACGTGATCAGAGCCAAAGATCCTCAGCTTCACAAAATCACCGTAGCAGAACACAAGTTCTTGCTTCCTGAAGGATCTCCCATCCCAGAAGGCATTCCGTTGTCAAGCCCTTCTTCATCCCATCAGGCTGTAGAGGCCGAGTGAGAAAGAGTAGAAAGAGGAGAAGAGGTTGCTGACTTGGGTTCGTCCGAGGACGAATTTGGTGTTTTTGACCAAGTCAATCTATCCGAGGATCCTTCTAGTGACTTAGGCGACCCCAATTTGTCTAAAACGGATCTCTCACCAGTAGGGACTTGTTCTCAAGCCGAGATGGGTTTTAAGAGAAAACCTCAAACCAATTTGATCGACCTAATTGAGGGCCAGCCGGGGAAGGACCGAGGAGGTCACAATCCAAGCTTCCTCCTCCTCCATCCACGCTCCAGCCTGCTCGGACCAGGTCATCTTCCACCCGATCAAAATCACCACCTCATAGTCCAGTCTTCCTTCTCCTCCTCAGCTAACCCTGCCTCCTCGACCCGAGCTTGCCGATCAAAAAAGAAAGAGGGCTCCCAAAGGCAAAGAGCCAATGGATGAGGGGAGATCTCGCTCCTCTCAGGAGGAAGATGAAGCCCGACGAGCTTTAAAGTAGTTAAAAATCGGGCACCAAGGCCAAGGACAAGAAGTCGCTACACAGTCCGAGCCTCGGGCCTGGCTCCCTGCCCCAATCCTCCATGGGGAGCCTCTGATGGACAACGCTTCCCTCAGGAACTTCCGAGGGGGGGAAGGCACCTACGTGGTCAATGCGTTGGAGAGGTCCTTGCTACTCCCTGCCGATATGGCCGAGTTGGGGGATTTGAGGAGGCAGGAGGTCTTCCTCAACCTCAAAAGGTACCTGGGCATGGTAAGACTTCTAACACTTGTGACTCCGTTGATTTTTGTTCTTTGGTTTCCAACTTATCGTTGACTTGTTTCAATTGGCAGGCTGTCCATGCCACTTACAGGTTGGAAGAGGTGGCCAACAACCAGAGCAAGAACTTAGAGCTTGAGCGGAATAAGTGCTTGAATGCTACGCGGACTCTTAAGAACTCCGAGGCCGATCTCTTGAAAGCAATGGGAAGATCTAAAGGAGATGACAAGGGTCAGAGGTAGCGCTGAATCAGGCCTGGTTGGCACTCAAAAACAGGCCGAGGACTAGACAAGGCGCCTACTCGAAGCCGAGGATCAGTTGAAGATTGCCAAGGAGAAAATCACTTATCTGAAGAAGAAGCTGGCCGAGGCAGAGGGGACCAAGGGTGTTGCGGAGTGGGCCAGGGATGAAGCCTTGAGGGCTAAGGAGGAGGCGGAGTTTGCTAGGGCAGAGGCTGAAAGCTCGAAAGAGAAAGCTAAGGAGGAGGCTTTTGACTTGGGAGTGGCTGAGACCCAAGCCACTCTTAAGGCTCAAGTACCTGGGGTATGCAGACTCTACTGTTCCCAGACTTGGAATGAAGCCCTTAAACAAGCTGGGGTTGAGGCTTCATCCGATCTGTGGAAGGTGGAGAATGTATACTTCCCTCCTGCCATCCGAGAGCTAGGCCCTCCTAGCTTCGAGGCTAGTACTTCTCTTGAGGTGGTTGAGGCAAGCCATCCTTATGCTACTCTTGCTTCGACTACTCCTGATGAGCCTGCCAAGGAAGCTGAGCCCCCTGAGGTAACTGAAACAGACTAAGGCCCTAACCAGGAGGCACCCCAGGATGCTGCAAAGCCCTCAGCCGATGCCCAGGCCCCCCATGCCAAGGAGACAGCTCTCATTGTGGCGCCTCTGTAGGCTATTCCCCCAGGTGAAGGCTCCGAGGACCCTGAGGCCGCTTCAGACCATCCTCCCAAGGGGGGAATAAAGATCAAGTTGAAAAAATAGGCCGCCTATTTTGTGCTTTTACCTCATGTTTCTTTCTTTTCTCCCTTTTTTTTTTTTTTAGATATTTGAACTGTTGTAATGGAACACTTGGACTGAATGTATGCAATTCCCTTTTCATATGTTAATTGTTGCTATGATGGGTTCTACTATTTATTTGATTATTAGCCAAACAGTCTCAACAGTGTGATTTGTTTTCCATTTTTGGAACAGTAGCCAAAAAATGTAACGTCCATAATAATAATTTCTACTTAGACTTTGATTAACAATTAAGCCACCTCGCTACTACGACTTACTTTTGCTGAATAGACTATAAAAGGCAATAACCTTATAATATGAATCCTCTACCTTATGGATTGATTATCATAACGGGTAAAAAATGCTAAGCGCGCAGTACTTATAAAGATGAACCTTTAAATCCTAAGATCAAATGCCACAGCACAGTGTGCAAAGGTACCCCTAGGAATGTTCTAAAAATTTGCTGACCTTAAGGAAACAGTTAGCTACTAACCATGCAGGGGAGTTAAGTGCCTTAATTGATGCTCATGGACTTGTGTTTATTTACATTTTTATTGAATGAGGATAGGGCAAGTGGTCTGAGGTGCCAGACTCCACTTTGGCCGTATTTGTAACTCGGATGAATGCTCAAGCTCGTTAATTTCCTGAAAGGTTATGGTCCGAGGAGTCACACAACACCTGGAATCTGTCTAGTAGAAAATAGTTAGTTTCCACATAGGCTTGAGTCCGAAGACCATGCAAGACCTTGGTTCTATCTAGCACTTAGATTTTTTTTTGAGTAACTAGTTTCCCCATAGGTTTGAGTCTGAGGACCATGCAAGATCTTGGTTCTGTCTAGTACTTAGATTTTTCTTGGAGTAACTAGTTTCCCCATAGGTTTGAGTCCGAGGACCATGCAAGACCTTAGTTCTGTCTAGCACTTAGATTTTTCTTGGAGTAACTAGTTTCCCCATAGGTTTGAGTCCGAGGACCATGCAAGTGGTCTGAGGAGTCACACAACACCTGAAAGGTTGTGGTCCAAGGAGTCACACAACACCTGGAATCTGTTTAACGCTCAGGCCTTTGTTGAAAATAATTAGTTTCCCCATAGGCTTGAATCCGAAGACCATGCAAGACCTTAGTTCTATCTAGCACTTAGATTTTTCTTGGAGTAACTAGTTTCCCTATAGGTTTGAATCTGAGGACCATGCGAGACCTTGGTTCTGTCTAGCACTTAGATTTTTCTTAGAGTAACTAGTTTCCCCATAAGTTTGAGTCTGAGGACCATGCAAGATCTTAATTTTGTCTAGCACTTAGATTTTTTTTGGAGTAACTAGTTTCTCCATAAGTTTGAGTCCGAGGATCATGCAAGATCTTGGTTCTGTCTAGTACTTAGATTTTTCTTGGAGTAATTAGTTTCCCCATAGGTTTGAGTCCGAGGACCATGCAAGACCTTGGTTCTGTCTAGTACTTAGATGGTTGCCAAAATACAAGACATATAATCATAATAGACTTTAGAAATTTGAATTAGAGAAATGATTTTATTAATAATAATACCTCCTCAAGTTATTTACATTCCATGGACGAGGTACAACTTTTTCATCTAAGTCTTCTAGGTAGTAAGCACCTATCCCTACTATTGAAGTAATTCGGTATGGTCCTTCCCAATTGGGTCCCAGCTTTCCAAAGGATGGGTTCTTGGCAGCACCCACAACTTTCCTCAACACTAAGTCCCCTGGTGCTAGTTGTCTCAGCTTCACATTGGCATCATATCCCTGCTTGAGCTTCTGGTGGTAATAGGCCAACTGGATCATTGCCTTTTCTTTTCGTTCATCAATCAGATCTAGGCTCTTCCCTAGTAGTTCATCATTACTGCTTGGAGTGAAGGAGCTCGTCCTCAGCATTGGGAAGTTTGCCTCTAGAGGGATAACAACCTCGGCCCCATAGGTCATGGCAAAAGGTGTCTCCCCTATTGATCGTCGTGGTGTAGTCCTATAAGTCCATAGGACGTGTGGCAGCTCTTCTACCCATCTTCCCTTGGTGTCATCCAGTCTCTTCTTAAGCCCATTGACTATGACCTTGTTGACAGCCTCGGCCTGTCCATTTCTCTGAGGATAAGCTGGAGTTGAGTACCAGTTTGTGATCCTCAGTTCGCAACAGTATCTTCTGAAGGCTTTGCTGTCAAATTGGAGTCCATTATCTGAAATGAGGGTATGAGGGACCCTGAATCGTGTGACAATATTTCTCCAGATGAATTTCTTGGTGTCCACATCTTTGATGTTGGCCAATGGCTTAGCTTCGACCCATTTGGTGAAATAATATGTACCGACCAACAGATATCTCTTATTTCCTGCTGCTTTAGGGAAAGGACCTACAATATCCAGGCCCCACTGGGCAAACGGCCAAGGACTAGACAAAGGATTGAGGACCCCTCCTGGCAAACCTTTGGCACTGGTCACATATGGCAATCCTTCCAGTGTAATCAGTAGTCTGAAGTACAGATTTCAAGGGTAATTGGGTTAGTACAACCACTGTATGGGTTTGGAAATAATGGGGAAGCTTTCGCGTGGCATGGACCACAGCTAGTATGGCTTTCTCCAAGGGTAAGTATCGAACTTCAGGTTCATGTAGTGACTTGTTCACGTAATAGAGTGGCTTTTGAAGGCCATTGTCATCCCATATTAGCACTAGGCTCACAGTATGAGGAGCCACAGTAATATATGCGTATAGGACTTCATTGACCTCAGGACTGGACATGATAAGTGGTCAGGATAGGTACTCCTTGAGTTGCTGGAAGGCCATAATACAGTCCTCGGACCATTCAAATCCTTTCCACTTGTTGATCAAGAGATAGAATGGTCTGCACCTATCCGCCGACCTGCACCTATCCGTCGACCTGGAAATGAATCGGTTCAAGGCTGCTATCATTCCAGTAAGCTTTTGGACCTCCTTGGCGTTTTGTGGTGGTTTTAAATCATTAATAGCCTTGATCTGGTTATGATTAACCTCAATACCTCTATGAGTAACCATGTAGCCTAAAAACTTGCCTGATCCCATGCCAAATGAGCATTTGGAAGCATTTAGGCGCAGCTTGTGCTTCCTTAAGACATCAAAGGTGTTGCCGAGATCTCCTAAATGCTCAGACACCACTTTACTCTTCACCACCATATCATCGACATAGATTTCAATGCTCTTGCCCAACTGCAGCTCAAACATCCTCGTCGTCGTCATCCTTTGATAAATGGACCCTGCATTCTTCAGACCGAACGGCATTACCTTATAGTGGTAGTTACCCATGGCTATGAATGGGTTGAATAACAAGGACACGGACTGAAGTATGAAATTTTGTCCTCGGCCCTCACCTGAAGAGCTGGTTGTTCTTATTATTTCTTCAGTGCTTGGTTACTAAGGTTTCAAAGATGATACAGATTGTTCACGTATTCTCTGTTTTTTCATCCCCCTTCTTTCTGGAGGATTTCTTTCATTATATAACCCCTTCTAGTTGATCTTGGCCCTCCATTTATTGATCATGCAGGTCACTACTCAAGTGTTTGTCTTATCAACCACCTTCCTAAACCTCCTGTGAGTTGCAGCAACCAAGGCAGCATTGTTCAGGGGTCATTTCCTCATTAATGAGGTCAGGACATTAGTTGTGGGCATTTAATGCGGAGGTGACAGTTTCTCCTTGAATTGCTCCTCCACCATGCTCCCATGGCTGACCCATTGTACTTGTCCTTTTCCTTGGGATGCTTTGGGAGGTTGCCTTTGATGGCGTGCCGCTCTTTCCTTCTGTGATCTTGGTTGGCCAAGGACAGGATCGTCCTCGGCGATGTTTCTGGGCATTTGGACTTTCTTTGATCGTCCTCGAACATTTCTTCCTGCTCAGTGTGGGCCTTGGGCTTAGTATAAAATGGGTCGCGGTTGCCAAATTCTTTGACCCCACAAATCGTATTTAAATTATATATATATGAATTATATTATGTATCTTATTGTATATTTTTAAGTGTATCCATGCATATGCATGAAGTTACAAACTAGTTATGCATAAAAGATAAGTTTATTGTTCGAATAATAAATAACATCTAATTTGAATGAAATTTTAACTGTGTGGTAAGAACATAAAGAACATGCAATCAAACGATTAGATTTTCAAAATTCATATTCAATAAAAATATATAAAGGAAGTTTGAAAGGTTTTTCTTTAAATTAATTTGGAGAGAAATTTTTTTCTAGAAAGAGAGAGAGACAAAATATATATATATATATATATATATAAAAGGCAGTTCCTCAACCGATTAAAGAAAGGAGATCTGTGACCATACCTTTTCAGCCTATTTGACTTGTGTGAACTTACCATACCTTCACAAAAAATGGACTTATTCTTTCATTATATATAAGAAAATGATTACATGATACAAAGTTTTTCTCCAAACTAATTTGGAGAGAAACTCTTCAAACATCTCATATAATATTCTTTTTTAGTGTGAATTTTGAAAATTTAACCATTGAATTTCATGTTCCTTATGTTCTTAACTTGCATATCAAATTTCAAATTAAATGTTATTTACTATTCAATTAATAAACTTATGTTTTATACACAATTTTAGATCACAAAAACTTTAAATTTTAACATTTGTTTGATGACAGATCAATTGATCTATGATCTTCTTGAATTTTTGTAAGTATGAAGAATATAATAAGAACATGCAATCGAATAGTTAGATTTTTAAAATTCATACTCAATATAAAAATATAAAAGAAATTTGAAAGGTTTTTCTCCAAACTAGTTTGGAGAAAAACTTTATTCGATTACATTATATATTGCGTTAATTAAAGTGGCTTCTAATTGTTTTTAGTTGGTACTTTTTAATTGCCGTGCCTTGTTTTGGTTTGTCCAACACTTGGAGCAATGGAAACACAAAATACCAATTCCAACTCCAACTAAAACGTTAATAACAAAACAGAACTAAACGAGAAGGTATTTCATGAAACCTAACTCGTGTAGGTCATCTACAGATTTTTTTTTTTTTTTTTGGGAGATAATTATTCAACATGAATTTGTATAATTAACTCATTCATTGTCTTCCAATATTGTTACCAAGGGCTTAGCACATCTCCTAACCTTTCAAAGAACTACTAGCTTTATCTAAAGATCAGTTCAATCTACCATTTGGGGTTTCCACATTTCGAAGGGTTGAGACTTGAGATTCAAATGTCAGTCAAAAAAGATAAAAAATTTAGCTCATGATAGCACAATTCAGAATCTCAGGGCAGGAATGAAATAGTACACCACCAAATCCATACAGACCATACGGCATTTAACATGTAACGTGTGTAGACGCATACTTGATCTTCTTTTAAAATAGTAAAGGAATTCATTACTATTTTCTACTGCTACAACTACAGATAATCTTTACTTTTCTCTTTGGTTAAAGGTGAAGGTGCACATTAAGCCAACATCTTACATATATTGAGGATCGTGGTAATTGTCAAAATATTAATGTAAGCTTTGCTCTAACCAAGAAGTCAGTTCAACCGGAAAGATAAGTTTGAATTAATTATATGGGGTATGTATATCCTCTATGATTTCCCTGCTTCAGCTGTATCAGTATCTTCTGTTTCACTGCCTAATTTGACAATATCTTCAACTAGTATCCTTCCTTCTGTTGCAAGGAAACATCAAAAAATTAAGTCATATTAATTAGTTATAACAAGTTAATAATGTCTGAAAGTCAATCTGGAGAATGAAGAAAAAAAAACACTTATATGCAAGATTTTAGACATAAATTGCCATTTAGTGATGCTCACTCATTTAACTTTTATCCGAAACAGCAATTGAAACTGGCTCATATTCCACTTTTCTCACATCAATTTTTTTTTTTTCCCCTTTTTCCTGTGTTGTTAATTGTTATAACTTTGAATACAAGACAATTCCGACAATAGCTAATTAAGATGATAAAGAATGACTGTCTCCCACAGGTACAAGTATATATGCCTGTAACATCCCCATGTTGAGTTCCCCAGTTGAGTAAGATATGTTGATGGGTATTTAAGATCTACATCTCTATATATAAAAGCGGGAATGCCCGTAGCTACGGTAGCTACAGTGTTTTTTATTTTTAATTTGTTCAATTGACACTGTAGCTACAATTATTTTATTTATTTATTTATTTTTCAATCATTTTTTTTCTTTTAAATATTTATATGAGCTGGCATATATATATTTTCATAATTATTGAGGTGTAAATTTCTTATAGGTCGAAATAAAATAATAAAATAAGAGATTGTAACCAACAACGACTGAAAATAAATGTTTTGTGAAAATATTATAACACTTGTTGTGTGAATATGTAAAAACTAGTGTTCTTTTTTAGTTTGCTCAATATGTACTATTAATCACTTCATTGGCTTTTTTTTCTTTTTTACTTTTCAGTCGTCAGTTTGTGCTCTTTTTTTTTTAATAATATTTATATGAGTTGACATATATATTGTTATACTGATACAACAAATTTCACAATATTATCACAATTATTGAGGTGTCAATTTCTTATAGTTCAAAATAAAATAATAAAATATGATACCGTAACCAACCACAACTGAAAATAAATGTTTTATAAAAATGTTGTAACACTTGTTATCACAATATTTTCACAATTGTTGAGATCTTAGTTTCTTATAAATCAAATAAAAAAATGCTAAGTCCACAACATTTTTACATTAATTTCACAACAAATCATAGGTAAGCTGCTACTGATGGATAAAAAAGTGATATTAGTTGTGAGTTTATTTTAAAATCAGTAACAACTTGCCATCTAGAATTTGTAATAAAAATATTATGGAAATAGCATTTATATAAAATAAATAATAATATATCATACCAAAACTTACCATGGCTAAAAATAAAAGTATTGTAAAAATATTGTGACATTTTGTTATGTTACTATATTTCTTTTTTGGTTTAGCCAATTTATTGAGCCAAAATTCATAGTTTTACGGATAGTTTTCTTGGGCTGACTTTTTTTTTTTTTTTTTAACACATTGGTTAAAGTAAAAAACACATAGTTTTACTAACAAAAAATAATTATGGAAAAAAAAAAAATTCCCCTTTATGTTTGAGGTAGTTTCATCCCCCAACTTTAAAGTTGAATAATTTCCTTTTTTATATTTTGTAGACAAGTATATAGTCCCTGCTATTACTCTCAATTAAACCTTAACAAAATGTCATGATTCCTAGAATATTTCATTGTGCAATATCTAAAATACCTCATGAAATTTTAATGTCCCAAAAATTTTCTTCATGTATTTTGAGTTTTATCTATTAGTCATACTTAGAAAGTAAAAATGGTGATGTATGATATTCTATTTATTACCTAGAAGACACTAATTTATTAGTTATTTAAATCTTCTCGATTTATAAGTTTATCTAATAGAAACTTCAATGACATACATTTTTTGTTATTTTGTTCTTTTTTTATTTGTTTTCCTTCTTAAAAATGTGTTCATTAAAAATTAAGAAAGCTAAACATCGTAGTTAGGCTCATAAAATAAAATGATAAAAAATGAAGTATGAATAACAAAATATTCATTGCAAATGATTGTAGGTATTTAATTTGATGAAGAGCTTCAATTGTAACATATGTCATCATTTATTGTGAAAATTTAAATATTGTAACAATGTTTTATCAAACCTTAGTTGTTTATTGTTGGAAGATGACAACATTTATTATCATTCTTAGTATAATTTTTTTGTGAGTAAATATATACTGTCTTTCGTAAATAGGTTCTACGAAATGAAAAAATATTTTATATCAAATAATACCACGTTATCCATATCAATATTCAATAAACAAGAGACATGTGTACAAAAATAACTACCCACTAACACATGTTTTTCAATTGTAAGCGGGCTAGTTATTTTTTGCTGACATATCTCACACTTATTAGATTTTGATACTGCTAACATGGTATCATTTGATACCAAATATCTTATTCTAAGAAATTATCATACTAAATAAATAGCCATATATTAAATAACTATTCTAAATTTAAATATATGGTTTGATACTACTTCAAAAAATAAAAAATTCTATCTTAAATTTTCTCACTCAAGGGGCAGCACATGCCTTGCCCTTGCCTTGCCCTTACTAGTATTATGAGAAGAGAGAAACCACTGACCTTTATCCTTGGAAAGGTTGCTGATAAGTTCCTGAATACCCTCCTTGTCCAAGGTGTCCTTGAGGTATGCAGCAGCAGATGCAACCTCCTCAGGTGTCACTTTACCGTCATAATCCCTGGCATAAAAAAATGACAAAAATGAGTTAACTTGAAAGATTTCCAATGGGGAATGACATTAAATTCTCAAGGAGTTGAAAATCTAAAAGCTTATCTGTAAACTACTGATGGTTATTATTGATTATCGACATCAGATGCATGTGCAGAAGGATTCAAAAGTACGCCTACCATGTGACTTATTAGAAGACTAACAAACTGCACTGGTGCATTATTGGATGTATTGATCTTTAGGGTAAAAGAGCAATATTTTAGGAATGGTGATGCAGAAGATCAATACTAATAAATGATTTTATGTTTGCTTGATATAGAAGAGCAGGTGATGTACGATAAAATTCAGTGCAAGTACAAAAAATCTCAAATCTGGAGCCTTAATTTCAGAAGACTGCTAAACTATGAAATAGGATCATCAGTATTTCTTTGATCTGCTTCTCTGGTCAACAGGACGAGGGTGAATTTGGAGTTTCACCACTTGTTTGATTCTCTTTTGCCCCCTATTTTACTTACTTCAAGTTGGCTGTTCCAGGAAAGTTCACATGCTAGGAGGTTTGGTCCCCTCCATATTCAATCAACTAGCTTTAAGCCATACGCATCCTTCAGAACGAACATGGTTCCAATGGAACAGTCATAAGATATTTTCTTTCCAATAATTGAAGCTCTCAAGAGCCCATTATTTATTTTGATGTGATTTCATATGCTATCCAGACAACAAGATATCTCTCTCTCTACAGGCATCATCTAAAGTAAAAGTAATCACTAATCAGCATGCATGAAGATAAGGGATGCCCGAAAGGCTTGTATACCTGCTATTCTGTTAGAAAATTAAGACATGGAATCAGCATACAATATGCAATGCTGCAGTTATAAAAGTAAAAGTAGAGGATACAATTAGTTTTCAGCAACTATAAACACTTGATAGGCAGTGCGCCTTCTTCTTCTTTTTTTTCTTTTTTTTGGGAACCATTTGAACAATAGCTAGCATTTTAGTGTCAGTTTTGCTTCAATTCTGTAATTCTATATGCTATTATATAATCTAAAAACATCCTATATGCACACATCATAACTGTGAACAAAAGTTCTGTAACAAATTCATTGTAGTATCACCTGTTAAAAGATATGGTACTTGTTAAATTACCAATTGTCCCAAAAACTTAAACTATTAGGAAATTGTGAATTTAATCATTTAACCATAATTCTAACACTCCCCCTCACTTGTGGGTAAAATGAGAGGTAGAGTAAAGCCAGAGATCGAACTCAGGATCTCTTACTCTGATATCATGTTATATTACCGATCGTCCCAAGAACTTAAGCTATTAGGAAATGGTGAATTTAATCATTTAACCATAATTCTAACAGTACTAAATGGCAACAAACCTGTCCAGCAACCGCCAACGATCTCCAATTTTAGCATCAACATCATCAATTTCCTTTTCAAGCTTGTGGAGCATAGCATCAACCTGAAGCATGAACATCCAGTAACATGTTGTAACTTGCCAATTGCACAAAGAAATAAAGTTGACGCTACTACACCAATTGGGACAAAAATCAATAATCAAAATTAAGATTGCAGCTTTATAACAAGACTAGTTAGGGTGGCACATGCTACTTCTTGAATGAGAAAATTAAGATAAAATTTCTATTTGAAGAAGAATGAAAAATGTGTCATACAAAGTTAATCTCATTCTTATAAGAATTTTGATCACACACAAAGTTATGGTTGCTTTTTAACATATGAATATCTATTTTATTATAATAGTTTCTTAGTACTTATTTGTTAAAGGAAACATCCACTCACTAAAAACTTCTAAGAATGATAACGAATATCATCATCTTTCAACAATAAGCAACTAATTTTTGCTAAGATAGTGTCACAACATTTAAATTTTCGTGATGAATGATGTCATATGCTACAATTGAAGCTATTCATCAAATACCTTCAACTGTACGCAATGAAAAATTTTTCATTCATACTTTCTTCTTTATCATTCTACATGAGTCTAGGTGCAATATTTACCTTACTTAGATTTTAATGAACACCCATTTTTGGCAAGAAAAGAAACAACTACAAAAATAAAAATGATAACAAAAGGCTTGTGTCATCAAATTTTACATTAGATAAATTATAAGTTTGGAAGATTTAAACTTAGAAAATCAATGTTCTCTAGGTAATAAATAAAACACCTTCTATCACCATTCCAACTTTCTAAGCATTACTACCATTTAAAACTCAAAATACGTGAATAAAATTTTTGGAATGTTAAAATTAGTGGGAGAATTTTAGACATTACACAATGGAATATTTTAAGAATCATAAACTTTCATTAGGATTTAACTGAGAGAATAAGAATATGACATACTTGCTCAATATTAACGGGGAAATTGCTTGATTTTAAAGTTTAAAGAGAAATTGTGAACTACCAAACATAAAGGACAAAAAATATTTTACTTACTTCAAGCTTTTTTTTTTTTTTTTTTTTTTAAACTGTGTTTTTACTTAAATGGTGCATAAAGATAAAAATAAAATACAAAATACAAAAAGTCAACCTAAGAAAACTATATGTGAAATAGTGAATTTTAGCTCAATAAAGTTGACTAAACCAAAAATAATTTATAGAAACACAACAGAATGGTACAACATTTTCATGATACCTTTATAATTTTGTTATATTTTATTTTTACTCGTAAAGAATTGACACTTCAGCAGTTTTGAAAAATATTATGACGACAACAAGACGTTTTAACATTTTCACAAAAGAAATGCTATGTCCACAATATTTTTACAATAAATCATAAGTAGTAGGTTGCTACGATTTGTTATTGGTGGGCAAAAAAATAATTTCATTGGTAAGTTTAATTTAGAATCAATAACAATTTACCATTTATGATTTGTTATGAAAGTGTTGTGAAAAATGTTGTGAATGTAACACTTATTTTTTCACAATACCATTATTTTTAGCTTTGGTTGGTTGTAATATGATATTTTATTTTGACCTATAAGGAATTAATACCTCAACAATTATAACAATTTGTTGTGTGGATATATTATTATTATTATTATTATTATTATTATTATTAATAAAAAAAATTATAAAAAATAATAAAAAAAAGAGAGTTGAACGGGGGATATTACCAAAAAAAAATGAAAAAAAAAAAAAAAAAAAATCTGTAGCTATTATATATAGAAATGTTCTAGGTATTACCCTTTCTATAAGTGCTGAAGAAACCTTCTGATCCGCAGCTGTCTCAGCAGCATGGTCACTGTCCTCCCTGGCAGCTTTATATGCTTTTTTAGCTTCTTCACCATCTGTACCCTCTTTCTCCACCACACTGTTATACAGGCCTATCTGGAAATGATATTAACAACAAATTAGTATAACCAACAGCATAATAATGAGAAAAATACAAGGTTACAAATGAGAAAGCAAAAGCAAATAAAACCTGGCAAACTTTTACACCTTAAGTACTTGTTATTTCTATACATCAGCATGAAAATTACATAGTAAATATTTTTGTTTTATTATACAGTTTATAACAAAATTCAAGGGGAAATGACAGTATCACCCATGTGGCAGTGACCATGGGTGATGTAGCTGATGCTCATGATATACATATAATTCTAAAATAAGAGAAACGTGTGATGATGATGAAGAGTACTCAAGTATCATTCTACAGATCACAAAGTTGGTCTCCACTAACAATTTCCAAATAACAAAATACAGGGAGGGAGTCTACACTTAGAAGACAAATTTCACAAGACCCCTCGTGGAAGAGAAAGAAATTATATAAAGGAAAAAAAAAATGAAGATTTTTGGGAAAAAAAAAATCGTAGTTAGAAACTTTTTGCACAGCATGACCACCTCAATCTTGCAACAACCGGTGCAAAATACCAGATGACAGCTAGTAATCATGGTCTGGTTTTGATGTTGGAAAATTCCATCGGGATAACCCAAGGACAATTTTATATATATGTGTGTGTGTGTGTGTGTGTGTGTGTTTAATAAGAAAAAAAAAGATGTATATATAAAAAGCTACCTTATGTGAAGAGCTCAAAGCAGTCCAAAAAATTACAAGGAAAGGAAAAAAGAACAAAGAAGAAATTAATTACAAACAGGGAGAGAACTAAGGAACAAGAGAAGGGAATCACTAGATGTGAGTCCCCAAGATCGAGACCAGTCAGATAGAAAACCACTAAAGGAAGCAAGCAACTAATCTCTTGATCTATCCAAGTCCTCAAATGTCTGTTGATTACGCTCCTTCCATATACACCACATCAAGCACAACGGAACTAAATTCCAAATACTTGATGAGTGCTTCCCCAACCAATTCCACCAACCAAAGAGAACATCTGAGACCGTTCTTGGTAAGACCCATGAGACCTCAAATGATTTAAAAGCAAGGCTCCACAACCGATGAGCCTTCTCTTATTGAAACAGCAAATGATCCACAGTCTCTCTACAACAACACATAACACACCAATCAACAAAATTAAAACCCCTACGTCTCAAATTATCACCTATAAGAATCTTATCCTAAGCTGTGGTCCAAGTAAAAAATGAAACTCGCCGATGAGCCTTAACTTTCCAAATACCTTTCCAAGGAAAGACAATAAAGAAAGAACTTCTCAATTCATTATGAAATAAACGAATGTCAAAATCCCTTTCTTCTTTCAACTTCCATCTCATTCGATCCCCAAAGGTGTATTGGATTCCAAGATATGAAGGAAATCCACCACTAAATCCAACTCCCAATCATTTAGATCCCGAGTGAAACGCACATCCCAACTTCTCCTTTCCCCCACCCCTACCTTGCCAAGGACAAGTCTACTGGGGCCTCTCTAATAGTGGCAATCTCATACAATATCAGGAATGCCAGTTGAAGAGGTTGATCCCCACACCGCCAATCTTGCCAAAATTTCACTCTATTCCCCACTCCACTCTCAAACCGAGTGTTTTTTTTTTAAAGCCTCCCAATCCATATGGATACCTCTCCATAAACCACACCCATTAACACCCTTACCCAGTTTGGAAGTCCATCCTCCCCACTCTTCCCCAAACTTCAAAGCTACCACCCTTCTCCAAATCCAAGTCTCCTCAACCCCAAAAAACCACAACCACTTCCCTAGTAAGGCTTTATTAATGGTAGTCAATTTCCTTATTCCTAATCCACCATCGATCATAGGAGCACACACTTTATCCCATCCTACCAAATGTGATTTGGAATCGCCCCATAAGAAGTCCCATTGCAAGTTCTCAATTTTGTTAGCCACGTGAGTAAGAATGGTGAAAAGTTATAAGAAATAAGGAGGAAGGCTAGATAACGTAATCTTAAGCAACGTCAATCTACCACCTTTTGACAAATACAACTTCTTCCACCCGGCCAACTTTCGCTCAATTTTTTCCAATATAGGATTCCAAATGGAGGTGACTTATGAGAAGCCCCCAATGGTATGTCTAGATAAGACATAGGCAAAGTCCCAACCCACAGCCCAAAGTCTCTGCCAAAGTGTGCACATTACTAACCTCATCTATTGGAACCATTACGCTCTTACACACATTAACCTTCAAACTTGTCACAATCTGAAAACAAAGTAGCAGCATCCGTTTATGAAGGATTTGCCCACTTCTGCATCACAAAAAAGAGTTGTATCATTTGCAAAGAAGAAATGTGAAACACATTACCCACCACACCGCCTACCATCAACTTTGAAACCTCAAAGTAAGCCTACTCCCTCCACTCTCTTTTTTTTTTTTGATAAGTGAGTCTACTCTCTCTATTCTCTTCAACATCCTACTAAATACTCCATCATAATCAAAAACAACGTAGGAGATGGCAGGTCCCCTTGTCTCAATCCCCCCAAACTGCCAAAAAAAATCAGCCAGAAACCCATTAACCAAAACATAGAATTGAACTGTAGATATACAAGTACAGATCCAATTACGCCACTTCACCCTAAAGCCCATTCTCATCAACTATATACTTGTGTTTTGGTCTCTCTTTTTTGGAACGAATTTCTTGTCAACCACCATTTAAGAAATTGAAGTTCTTATTTTTGAATTGTGAAGACATCATATGGGTGGATTTTAGCTTTGAATTCATTCTCTACTTCGAACTTGTTGGAATTCCTGGACCACATGAATTTCAAATAATACCTATAATATAATTTTCCTTTTTCTTTTTTGGCACTTCCTTTGTATATTTTCCGTGTTTTTGGGTAGCCATCGATTTTTGTGCTTTTTTATATGAAAAAATATATATTTTAAAAAGAGGTGGAGATTGCACTTTTGGGAAGTGATCATATTCCCTGAATCTTCAAATAAAGATTCTGCCACTTTTCTAGGACTTAAAAAGCTAAAACATAATGGTTCATAAGTTAGATTTACAAATTAGTTAGCTTACCTCCTTTTTGACAAGTCGTAAGAACTCTTCTCGCTCCCTGCTTACTGACTAAAATGAGAAGCAGAAAAAGCAAATCAGGAATCTACATTAAATAAAATAAGAGACAAACTATGATAGGGTAGCACATCATCAACATTAATGGAGCCAAATAAATAGAAATTCACATGAATTTTAATGTTGATAATCAAAACTGTTCAAGTAATCTATAACAGTATAAATAGATACTCAATGAACTCTATAAATAAATATCTTCTAAATCGGTTTAAAATAAAGGAGCCAAATAACTTATTTTTTCACATGAATTTTAATGGTGGATAGCAATGCATACATGGGCAACATAGAGCACCCATTTTTTTTTAAGGAAAAAGGATTTTAAATTATTATTTTTCATTTTTTTTTAGTCTTTTGTATAATAACCCTTAACAAATGAAATATCTTAAGTTGTTACAAAGTTTCACCTGTATAGGAAAAAATGGGTGAGGCCCCCATCAAGATGATAGGGTGATACCCAATCAAAGTATCTCCCATGAAATAACAATTATATGACTTAGACAAGCCTTTTGAAATCTAATTACTTCCAATCCTTACAGATGCTGAAGCCAAAACGGCCAATGCACGACTGAGCTCACAAAGCTGCTCCACTTTCTCCATTGTTTTCACTCTTGCCTGTTCTCGTGCTTCACTAGCTGTTGCTGCAGTCATCTCTTCCAATGCAACATCCTTTTGACTACTGGCAGATTCCTTCATCCTGGCCTGCTCCTCTTCCTCTTCCTCTTCTTCTTCCTATATATTAAATTATTTAAAAGCATTAACCAAAAAGCAAAGCTTTAGGATATGATAAACACCAGACCTAGAAACTAAAGAACTATGAAAGTTTCATTGCAACAGAATTACATTTTCCTTCAGCAATAATCATCTTACAATATAGTAAAGCTCTATTTAATTATAATTGATATGCTTCAGAAGGTGTAATGAAAATTTTTCGTTAAAAACTAGAACAAGATTTTTCAGTTAGACGAGGCATGTACAAACTTCTGACACTTTATCCTTCTCATTTGTGCTGGACAGCCTTCTTTTAATACAAGTTTAGATAACTTGAGTTCATAATATCTGACAACTTTACAATTACGATTTTTTGTTAATATTAACAAAATTATGATGGAAATTTAAGTATGACATATGATGAAAAAGTTTAATAAATAACTTCAGTAAGGGTCAATAAATAGAACATCAAAAGTAAAAAAATCCTATCTGCTTGCAGAATGAGTATCAATAATAGTAGTCAACAAAACTACAATCATATACATAAAACAAATACCAATTCTCTAGCCCCACAAAAAGCCCCTGAAGATGACAAACATATCTAAAGCATAGTATAATCAACCTTGATCAATTCTTCCTGCATTTCTAGGAACTCCAACTTCCTCCTTCTTTCTGAAACAATATCTTCAGATGGCAAGGTTGTCACTTGAACAGTATCCACAACCTCATCTGGCAGAGAGGAGATTGCTTCTTGAACAACTTCCTCTGGCTTTTTACCAGAGACAGAGAACGCTCTGCAGAGGGTAACAGACCACAATTAAGCAATTTAGATGTGGTTGTATGGTTTGAAAAGGAGATAACCAGGTGTAGCATTAAGATACCTAGAAAGAATCAAGAGGGAAGATGGAAGTGAGTGGTTGAGAGATAAATCCAACCAATCATGAAGCTGCAAACAGATAAACAACTTGCATGCTTAAAGTCTTACAAAAAATAAAATAACCATTTACATGCTTGAATACAGAGAAACTTTTGCACTCTATGAAGAGAGCAATATAAGAAAAAACTGAAAGGCAATAGCTAACTTTTCTAATGGCATCTTCAAAATATTATCACAAATAAGTTACAGACATTAGACAGGGTTTATTGCCATGAACCAATTAGGTTCAAAGTGTGATATAATCCCATAAAGGCATGAAAATTCCTCTGTTCTTGAAGCAAATTACTTGGGAAAATATAAGCTTGGCACACAGTGAGCTAAGGTATATTGGTTAGTTAAACAGCTCTTGAGCAGAATTATTCGGTCAATGCTGACCATATCAAAAGAACACAAGAGTTGCTGATGGATGCAAGTACCACAAACCGAGGATTTCAATTAAGTCTAAAGATTTTGATGCAGAACATTTCTTTCCAGTCACAACAACAACCAAGCCTTAGTTCCAAATTTTTTGGGATCGGCTATGAATCCTCAATAGATTAATCAAGATCTGCCGCATGTTACTTCTTTAATTAACATATCTTTTTTTATTATTTCTACAAATGTTATTTTTGGTCTTCCTCTAGATTTTTTGCTCCCTCCACTTGAATTAACTCATTCTTTCTCGTTGGTGCATTAATCGCTCTCCTCTGAACATGACCAAACCATCTCAAGCATCTCTCCCTCATCTTTTCATCAATTGGGGTCATTCCTATCTTTAAGCAAAAAAGATTCATTTTGAATCTTATCTTTCTGTTTATTTTTACTTATCCATCTTAACATTCTTATTTCAGCTACACTCATCTATGAATATCATGCTTCTTATCAGTCACAATCACTGAATCACCAAAAAAAATATAAAAGCATGTTCCTTTGTTTAGTCAGTGAAACAATGGAATATGTAAGATCAAGAACTAACCTGTTGCTGCATTTCCTCCACTGAAGATAATGCAAGCATTCCACGATCTCTACAGGCTTGACGAAGTTCTGCTTCTGAAAGGGACTCCACACCCTCGGCTTGAATCATCTTATCATCATTCTTGATCCTGCCAAACCCAAACAATATCATGATTTTAAAACTTCAATGTTTTACAATAGTCTAAGAAGTTTTTATTTATCCCTCATTTTTAGCTCCTCTTGAATCCTCAAATGGCAATAAAATTCTTTAATTTCAATCTATATATTGCATATTTAACAAAGCAAGAAAAATTCATTATAATGCATATAATTCAATAATATATTCACATATTATGATTAAAGTCTATCAAATTCATTTATAAAAAGCCCAAAAGTTTTTACATGTAATGATAAATCATATTTTGAAGGTGAATTATATATATATATATTTTAAAAAACAAATGCAAAAAAACAACCATATAGACCACAAGACTTTTTGGCCCCAAGATTGAACTTATCCACCGAAAAACTCCCCAAAAATCTTCAGACACCAGAACTGTAACAGAAACACAAAACCCTCTATAATTACCTCCAAAGGAACTTAAGGAAAATTACTGTTCCACAGTTTTTCCCCCTATTTATACAAAACAATGGCCTTAGAAACATTTATTAGATTTTTTTAAGTACTTATTCTGTTATTTATCACTAAATAATAACATGGAGAAAAGAAAAGTTTAATGAAGAATGTGAGTATCAAATTCAACCTTAATGGGTAAAAAAACAATTGCAAAGAATGCAAGCAGATTGGCAATAAATCCTTCAGTTTTTTATTTTTTTGGCGTGCAGATTGGCAATGAATCAAAAGATATTTCACAAATGAATCTTCCTGTATGCACAATTAACCAATGAGGTAAAGACCAGTTGAGAGAGATTCAGAGGCCCACTGTTAAACACACTTGTCGAAGGTGGCCATATAAGGGACTTCTGACCAAATGACTTAAGCTGAAAGTCCCATGCCCAGACCAAAAATCATGCAAGCAAGCTAACAGAAAGTGGTTAGAGGAGGGAGGGGTTGGGGAGAAAAAATAACATATAACTTACTCTTGCAGTCTTTTCCGAAGCATAAACCGCAGATATGCATCTGTTCCAAATGGGCTGATCCCCATATATTTGCACATGTTTACCAACCGAGGCCTGTATTTGACAACAAAATCAGGTACTTTTGTCAAATACTGAAGTGAAAACAAAACACCAATCACCATAAGAGTTAGTGACTTGATACTCAAGCAAGTCTAAACTAAAGGGAAAGAAAAACTAACAAAATAAGAAGTAATAAGAGAAAATACAACCTGCTGATGTTATCCAAAGTAAGCTCATCATTGAACAACTTAGCAAATCCTAAAATTTCATCATTGGAAACACGGCCACCTCTTCTAAACTATTTAATCACAAAACAAAAACAAACATAATGTATTACCAACAGAAAGAATGGCGTAAAGAGTAATTTAAACTCACTTGCTTATGAAAAGGAGAATATATAAATGGCATACCTCATTGATAAATTCATCAAGATCTTCTGCTGTCTTCTTAATATCTCCACTTCGAGAGTGTTGAATTTCCTTTGCCATTTCTTTCACTGTATCCTGAAGAAACTTTGCATATTCTATTCTTGCATTTAGCCTCCTTTTTAAAGCCTCCTACAAGTTAACCATTATAATTAAGACCAACAATCTCCTTGATAATGGGACTGTCAAATCTGAAGGGTATATACATAGACATGCATGTATATATCCATGTATATGTATTTGAGTGTGCCAGAATTGTGGGTACCCCGCTTCAACTATGAGGACTATTGATAAATGGGAACACAACACGGAGCAATTAGGTGCAACATTTGCTGATATTTTAAATAATTAAGGGTTAAGCAACAGTGATATGGATAGTTAGCATTCTTCTCTTTTCAAAAAAGATATGAACATCAATATATACCTTACTTTATCTATTTTAGATCATCATGTCATGTTTGCTAACGGCATAAAATGTAACGCCACAATTGTAAGGACTAGTTAATTGTTTTCATTTTCATCAGTCTTTGCCTGTTCAACCTTCAATAACATGCTTTTTTTTTTTTTTTTTTTTGATAGGCAATCAGAGAACTATTATTAATGAGAAAAAAAGAAAAGTACAAGTTGTTCATGGTGATGAACAAGAAGAAATAGAAGAAACGAACAGCAAAACAAAAGATAGGGAAATCAGAAAGATAATCTAAGGGAAAACAAAAACTCTGAAAGAGACAAACAATCAATAAAGCCACAACAACGAGACCACTCAAAAAGACTACACTGGCATAAAACCTTTAACTCATCCGTCTTCTCCATGTTCTCAAAGGAGCGACGATTTCATTCCAACCAAACAATCCACATTAAGCACCCGGGAATCAAATTCCAAATATTCGATTTATGCTTCCCAAGCCACTACTGCCAGCAAGATAACAATCCTGCCACCGATCCTGGCATAACCCAATGAATACCAAAAGCCTGAAGCATGAAGGTCCATAAGGTATGTGTAACAGGACAATGAAGTAGAAGATGGTCTACCGACTCCCCATCACCACAACACCGATTTACCAAAGGGCGACCCCTAAGCATGAAATTATCCAATATGAGAATCCGATCGTGAGCAGCTATCCACAAGAAGAAAGCCACTCGCTTAGGAATCTTGGGTTTCCAAACACCCTTTCAAGGAAACAAAAAATTCGGAGTACCCTGAATTGCTTGGTAATAAGATCGGGTATCAAACTTGCCATCCCCTTTGAGCTGCCAACAAAGAGTATCCCTCCTATCCCCCCAAGGAATACGAGGTTAGATAAACTGAAGTAGAGAATAAGATGCAACTAGCTCCCAATCTTCAAAAACTCTATAGAACCGTAAATCCCATACTCTAAAAGTACCTCCTTCCTAAGTCCACAAAACCTTAGAGATGCAAGCATCCTTGGCAGCTGAACACACATAGAGCTCAGGATAGAGATCTTTTTAGGGTATTATCCCCAATCCACCTATGATGCCAAAAGCAGATACGGATGCCTTCACCCACTACAAAAGACAGATGCTTAGAAAAACTCTCCCACCTTTCATGAATGCTTCTCCAAAGACCACATCCATGAGTCCTCTTGCATACTTTCATACACCACCCTGCTTGACCCTCACCATATTTTGTGGAGACAACTCTCCGCCAAAGATGGGTAACTTCATGCCCAAATCACCACAACCATTTCCCTAATAAAGCTTGATTATACAACGCCACACTTCTTATCCCCAAGCCACCCAATTTAACAGGTAAACACACATTTTTCCAAGCCACCAAAAGATATCTGAAGCTCCCCTCAGAAGACCCCCAAAGAAAATTCCTCTGAATACTTTCCATTCTAACAGCCACAGCTTCAAGAATAGTGAAGAGAGATAAAAAGTACGTTGGAAGACTTGAGAGAGTACTCCTTAGTAATGTGAGCCTACCACCCTTAGATAAATAGAGACGCTTCCACCTTGAAAGTTTCTTCTCCATCTTCTCCAAAATAGGATTCCAAATCGAAGCTGTCTTAAAGGAAGTTCCCAATGGCATCCCCAAATATTTCATAGGCAAACTCCCCGCTCTACTTTGAAGAATACTAGCCAATGCAACTAGATTATTCACCTCCCCAACAAGGACAATCTCACTTTTCCCAACATTAACCTTCAAACCCGCAAAAGCCTGAAAACAAGACAACGCCAACCTTATGGACAGCAACTGTTCCCTATAGGCATCACAAAATAAGATAGTGTCGTCTGCAAATAACAAATGAGAAATCCGCATACCAACAGAATTCACTGCTCCCATATGAAAACCCCGAATAAGATTATTCACCTCTGTCTTCTTCAAAATTCTGCTTAAAACCTCCAACAAAAGCAGGGATAATGGGTCTCCTTGTCTCAACCCACGAGAACTTCCAAAAAAACCTTCAGGGGATCCATTTATCAGGACTGAAAAATAGAAAAAAGTATCACAAGCCTTAATCCAACCCCTCCATTTCAACCTAAAACCCATCCGGTCCAACAGATAAAACAAGGCCTCCCAGTTAACATGGTCATATACTTTTTCAATATCAAGCTTGCAAACCACACCCGACAACTGACTCTTCAGCCTACTATCTAGACACTCATTTGCAATGAGCACTGAATCCAGAATCTGCCTTCCACCAACAAATGAATTTTGAGTCTCAGAGATGAGATTATCCAAAACCGCCCTCAACCTGTTAGCCAACACCTTGGACAACAACTTGTACACACTGCCCACCAAATTGATAGGGCGGAAGTCCTTAATGTTAACAGCATTACACTTCTTAGGGATTAAAGTGAGAAACAAAGCATTCAAAGACCGTTCAAACACAGAGTGCCGATGAAAATAATCAAAAAAATCCATGACATCCTTTTCCACAACACTCCAACATTTATGAAAGAAAGCCATGGTGAAACCATCAGGACCAGGGGCTTTATCACTCTCCATCTCCCTTTAGATCTAGATAACTTCCTCCTTCGAGAACTCCTTCTCTAAGGATAGCCTCTCCTCCTCTTCAATACAAGCAAAATCTAATTCATCCATAGTAGGGCGCCCCAATTCAGTTTCCTCATACAGCCCCTAATAGAAGAGAACTAACTAAGAGCGCACATCCGTCTCATCCTCATAAAGAACACCATCCACCTCGATCCTCTTAATTTGATTAGCATTTCTATGAGAGTTTGCTAATCTATGGGAGAAACAAGTATTATTATCTCCCTCCTTCACAAACAAAGCCCGAGATTTTTGTCTCCAAGAAATTTCCTCAAGAGAAGCCAACTATTCTATGTCTCCTTTGAGTTGAATACGAAGGAGTTGTTCCTTGTTCGAAAGCACCATCAACTCCTCACTCGCATCTAAACCCATCAGTTCAATCAGCAAATTTTTCTTCCTAAAAGCCAAATCACCAAACTCCTCCCTATTCCACTTTTTAAAGTCTGCTTTCAAAGCCCTCAATTTTTGAGCAAAAATAAAACTTGGTAAACCCACAAAACTGTACCCATTCCACCATTGCTGAACTCTATCAACAAAACCCTCAACTTTCAACCACATATTTTCAAATTTAAAGGCACTCCGACCACGTCGAACAGCACCAACTTCCAACAAAAGTGGGCAATGGTCTGAAACAACACGAGGAAACACCCTTTGGGATACATTATCAAAATGTTCCTCCCAATCTAGAGAAACCAAAGCCCTGTCAATTTTTGACATAGAGGGGAGACCAGAATCTCTAAACCAAGTGAAGGAAGCCCCCTCTAAAGGTAAATCAACTAAAGAATTACTCTCTATAAAATTTGAGAATGTAAACATAGCAGGGCTAAACGACTCACAGCCAAGCCTTTCACTTGGGTACCTAATGATATTGAAATCACCTACTAAGCACCATGCCATGGGCCATCTGGCATGCACCTGAGACAACTCCTCCCACAAAGTAACCTGTTGTCCATCATCATTGGGGCCATACACACCTTTACAAGCCCAAACAAAGTCATCCACCACTCCTCTCAGTAAGACACTGACAGAAAACTATCCAGCAATAACATCCAATTTTTCAAAAACCCTCTTATCCCAAATCAGCAAGACCCCTCCCGAAGTCTGCACCGCGTCCAAAACAGCCCAATCAATGAAAGGACTACCCCATAAACTCTAAACAAAAGTAACATTTGTAGAAGATATTTTCGTTTCTTGAAAACAAACAATATTGCACTTCCAATCTTTTAGAAGGTTCTTACAAACCTCTCTCTTCCAATGATTGTTAAGCCCCCTTACATTCCAAGAAAGTAGTCGTAGAGTCATTTACAACTACCAACCCCCACAGCAGTTGAAGAAACTCTGCTCCTACTCCTAGAAGAGACACCCTTGTAATTAACATTAGAGATAAGCCCCTTAAACTCCCTAATACCTCGTGACCCTGAAATAGCAAGTCACTTGGGCACCCCATCATAAATCACCCTGAGACACTCCTGTTCTAAAAGGCGAAACAAAGCTAAACATTGAGCTTCGTGTTTCACGATAGGGAAACCCACCATGTTGCAGAAATTTTTCATCAACTGGGACACCTAGTTCGAAGCTGGCCCTGACTCCGTCACCTGAGTTCCTTCTTTAGAGTCCTGAACCAGCACCAACTCTCTGAGATCATTAGGTTCCCACTGAGACAGAGGTCACACTCCAACACACAAATATCTTTCTTTCCACTACCACAACTATGGTCTAACACTTCACTGGTCTCCCACGGAAGGAGATGAAGCCCAGAATTTGACTGAAATTCCCCAACAAAAACCACTGTCCTTTGTCGCGTCGTATCAACCTGGTGGTAACTCCTCTGTTCTTCGACACGATCTTCCCCTTCCACAAACTCATCTTCAACCCCAATACCCAGGTCTGAGAGAGGAGAAAATCGGTTTTGAACCACCCATGGATGCCAAACAAGGATTGGCGACACAACTTTCAGACTCGGAGCCTCAATCGCCGCCGCCGTCGCAAAGCTAACCACCATATCTCTGGTGGACCCAAAGTCACGATTGCCTAGTCCATGAGTTACCTTAGCATCAGAGACTGAGCCCATAGAGAAAACCACCTTAACGGAGTCGAGAACCACCGCGTCAAAGCTACTCCTTGACGCCAAGGCTTTTTCGGCCTATAGATCTCCTAACACTCTCGTTGGGTTGGGTGCAAGAAGCTCTGAGGCTTGATCGGAGCTGGATATCGGCGATATTCTTGCCGTCGAAGCCTCAGGCATCACCGATATCACCGTTGACTCCATCAGTGACTTTGAGCTCTCTACCACCACACTCACACTCTAATTACCAAACACACTCACGCCCAAACCAAGAGGAAAAGAAATCTCCCCTTAGGCCTTACCTCTCGAGTCAGCTAAATGGGCTTTTACATGCCCAGGTGCAATTTTTAACATAACAGGCCCGCTAATATTGGACTTGTGAGGAGAGTATTGGTTCATCCACTTTACCACTCTTTTTCCCCCATTAGCTTTAGACACCCTCAGCTCCAAATTAGCAGAGGTCAACTTAAACGTAAACTCATGCGTGGGTCTGCCATTTATAGAAGAAACTGTAACGCTAGTGTCTTCCTTCAGCACGTTATGTCTCGAAATAGCTCTAGAAATTTCAAATTTCCTTAACTTCTGCTAGTTACTGATGTTGATAGATTTCTTCTCATTTTTTCCACCACCATTCATCGGACCACCACCAACAGCTTCATCAGAAGTCCTCCCTTCCACCCAAACAGTGTTTGAACCTTATAGGAATCTATCTAATTCTTTAGAAAACAAGCACCACCCAGACCGGTTTGAGCTCGCGAGTACCATAACCCAAACACGACGAGCTCCACCATAATACACAGTTATCTCCACAAAAATACAAGCCTTATTTGACCTTCCCCGGAATTTGAAAAACTTATTATTTACTCTGTATTGTTTGCACAAGTAATCCTTTCCTGGAACCCAATCACGAATATTGGCAAAACATGCGAGAATCCATTCCAATCCCTTACGACCCATCCAGCATAAGAATCAGCCCCCCCGCCGTCAAACGAGAAAGAAAAGGTTTTGGAATCAATGCGAAGAGAACCTTTACAGCCCCCTCTGCCTTGAGGAGAAGGTTTAAGAGCTGTGAAAGGGGGAGGCACTTTGTTGGGAAGAGGTGTGGGTGATAATGTAGTGGTTGGTCTATAGGCCATAACGGTGGTTGTAAAGGCAGGTCTGATGGTGGTGGGGTGTTCAGAGATGAAGAATGAGGTGGACAAAGAGGATGAAAAGGAAAAAAACCAAAAGAGGATGGGAATGGGAACAGTGACAGGAAGAATCCAGGAAATGGAGGAGGTGGCTGGTTGAAAGGCAGTGGTAGAGAGGGGATCAGAGGAGGGAAAGGTGTTGGCTGTGTGGTGGGGAGAGGGGGGGAGGGGGGGGGGGAAGGGTAGAGAGGGGTGTTGGTTTAAGTATGGATGAGGATATCACTCTCCTTAACTGCGGAGTTATAAAAAGTAATTCATTGCCAGCATAGATAAATAAAAAGTAATTCATTGGTCGTTTTATAACTTGCTCAGAAGAACCAACATTTTAGGTGCTCAGGTACATGAGACACCAAATAGTCAGTACAGCTCAAGCAAAAAACACTGGAATTTGCAGCTTGTGCAATAGTTGTGGAAATTCAGATGACACAAATCTATAGGAATCAATAGTTTAGCATTACATCCAACTAAATAACATAACTTGCAGACTGGCAGTGAAGTTTTTTCTTCTATTTTTTTCGCCTAAAGAAATGCCAGCAGCACAATCAATAACTAACTTTCTCAAAAAGAGCCTATAAAATTGTTAAATCTTCACATGGAGTCAAATCTATGGTAGCTTGTTGAAAATCGAGCAGGAAAATTATTTTTATCTTGCATTTTCTTAACTAATCATCAAACTCTGTATTTTTTTAGTACAATCATCACACTCTTATGAAAACAGAACTTTCTTCATGAATAGTGTCTTAGATGTGCCATAAAGATGACATAAATTGCTCCTCACTAAAAACTTTTAATAAGAACTAATCTAATTAAAATAGTTATAACAAAGATAAGTATTTGATCATGAATTAAAGTAAGAGGAAAAGATACCTAAAGAATCCATGCAAAAACAAATAGTCAAACTCTCTTAGAAAGAATCCATAACCAAAGAATATATAACACTCACCATGTAATTAAATTTAAACTCAATCCCTTAGTTATAGTACATTTTTAATAGAAAATTCCTAAAAGCAATGTACACAGGAACCTTATAGACTAGTATGCTTTGTCACAAAAATTCATGGGCAGTGACCTGGACCAACGGATAAGCAGTAAGAGTAAAACTTTTGGCCACCACCCTCTTATAAGGGTTATGAATAAATAAAACTTTAAAGAGTTGACAAAGGGAAGAGACCAAAGAGGTTGGTTCATTGTCCTCCAAAACTATGAAATACGAATTGTATGTAGCTTACAAAGAGCATTTTGACAAACATCAGAACCATTACCTCTTCTTTCATCTTGTCCTGGAAGGTTGATGGCAACATGTTGGGAAATAATTTCAGGAATACTGGCAGCAAGAACTCCATAAATGGAACTATAATAAAAACTGCAACAGGAACTAGCCTAAAAATGTCAGCTGTGGTGCGCGTAAGTTGCTGTCTCTCCCTTCTAGAAAGACTCTTCCCCTTAGCAAGCTTCAACAATAACCTTGAGCTGATCCTAACATCAGCCCAAAGTAGTTTAGTACCCAACCAATAGTGTTGCAATGTAGATTTAAATTCATCCTTCCAGTGGACCAACTTCGTAGCCCAGTCCTCCCTATACGTACAATAAAAAAAAAATACTAAACAAGTTAAATTAGATCAAACAGACAAACACAACAGAAAAAGTGTTCTAAACCTGCTCATGGAGGCAACAGCTCTCAAAGCAGGACCAATCCCCAGAAGCTTGGCCCATACTTTCTTCATTATAGATTCAACACTCTTTTGAGGTTCTTGCATCTGCTTAGCTTTTGCTTTGGCTTTAACATTACTCAAACCTTCAACTGCTTGATCACACTCCTCTGGTGAAGCTTCCTTCGCCTTTTTAGCAACCTTTTGTTCATTTTCATCATTACCACCAGCTGCTTCAGGTTGACCAGCTGCAGCTGTGGAAGCATAGTGAATAGATTGTGAAATCCACCGAACTCCAAAATGAGGAATAAAATTTTCCCTTCCAATTCCATAACCAAGAGTTGGACTAACAATGGAGCTATGCCTATGAAATCCTGCTGTTAAAAGAGCTGGTGATCCATCCTTGTTCACTGAAGATAAACCTCCTTCATTTCTGTAATCAGTGCCTGCAATTGCATGATTTGCAACCAAGCTTGAATTCACTAATTCATTAGTTGGGGATGGTCGTCCATGCTCAAAACTTTGGAAACCTCGAATCAAGAGAGTGGATTGATTTAGGGAATTGAACAGGTTTCTCCTCCTTTGCAAGATTGCTCTTGAAGCCATTATTACAATCTTCCGCCTCTATGCAAAGAAAAAGATAACATGTCTCATGCAGCCACTTGCCTTAGCCAGCCTATACACAATGGTACAATCACCCAACAGAACCACGCTATTAACAAGTGGAAAAATACAATGTAATTCTTGAAATTTTGATAAATTCAATAAGCCATGCATTCTCACTATTCACCAATTCTCTCCAATTAACAACAGTTATCAAAGAAGTTTAATAACTAAATGTGCGCTTGGAAGGGGAAAAAACTTCAAAGCTTTCTCAAGTTGTTTTCAATTCATTTACCCTCTTTTTTATTGTAAGGACAATAAAAAGAAAATATAAATGTTCAATTTATGTTGTTTGTTTCCCAAAATTGAACTTGAATAAGCAAAATAATTGCATTAAGGGCTTAGGGTCTGTTCAGTAAAGATTCTTTCCCCATAAAGCCCAAATATTGGAAGCCTAAATTCAAACTTATTTCGCAATGCTCAGTACCCAGACGAAGATTTACATATGCATGTATATACACATACATACAGAAGGCCATACACCATACATTTTTTTTTTTAATAAGTAATGAGAAAATTTTATTAGAATATCAAAAAAAGTGTCACCCAAGTATATAGGAAGTATACACTAGGGACAAGAACAATCAAAAACGCAAATTACAAGCATCCATCAAAGAAAAAACCGAAAAAATAGAATGACTGCCTATTACAGACAACCAATCCAATAAGGTTTTGAAGAAGAAGAGTTTAAGATCAGGAATGAGGAACAGCCAAATGCACCACATCAAGTAATGAGGAACAGCCATCCATATAACACAATTCCAATGTCACCCAAACTTCCCTTGCTAGCAAGCTAAAAGGTCAACCACCGTCTTCGGGATAAAACAATGAATACCAAACAAAGAGAACACCATAGTCCACAATTCCGTAGCAATAGGACAACGAATAAGGAGGTGATCTATTGATTCTCCATTGCATACATACATACCACATACATAGATTCATGCATTAATATAAGAGTTTAAATATAAATGTATCAACAAAATATTAGTTCAACCCATCAAATTGTTAGGATCATTGGCTAAGTGAGTGAGTGCAGAAAATTGTATAGTGAGCTGCTGTACCATATAACTACTAAACTGTTAGTAGTTAGTTGAGATTCATGTTATGTTAGTTAGTTACAGCTAAGGGATAGACGTGTACAAGTATATAGAGTGCTAGTTGTACGGGGGACTTAAGCAATGAAATAATCTTGTGTCAGTTACATTATTTTCCTATCTCTTTCTCTTTTCCCCAATTCTTGGAGGCTAGCTGCCCTCGAAGTCAGCTGCTCTATCATAGGTTCTGGTTTTGCAAAACCTTATCAAGTGGTATCAGAGCAATTCGATCCAACCATTCCACCGTGACTGAGACTCGTTCCACTGCTGCAATGAATGAAGCAATTTCATCCTTGAGAACTACTTCAGATCATCATACCAAAGACATATAAGAAATTCATCAAACACTTAATGTTCGAACTCGTAATCTGAATGAGATGAATCAGCAATTAGCCCTGGTGTTGCAGAAGCTGAGTTCCAATGAAGATAATAGACCATGCAGCCCTCAAGCTCATACTCCACAACCCAATTCTGCAATTGTTTGTGCCTCTCGGCTCTCACCCCATGAAATTGGAATTTCCAGGGTTTTGGAAAGAGAACCCTACAGCTAGGGTTTACAAGGCAAACCAATACTTCAAGTATTACAATGTTTCACCTAATGAAAAATTGGTATTGGCTTCCTTCCATATGGATGGGGAGGCTCTGGTTTGGTATCAAGATTGTGAAGAATCTGAAATTTTTGATCGATGGGAAACACCGGTACAAGCTTTGCTGCTCATGTTTGGTACCACTTCCTATGATGATCCAATGGAAGCTTTAACAAGGCTTCGATTGTCAAACAGAATCAAATGCTTATCTCCACAACACAAACTGAGTTGTTTCTTGAGTGGCCCTAAAGATGAAGTCAAACTACCAGTCTAGATGTTGAACCCTCCTACGTTGAATGAAGCTTTTGGTCTGGCAAAGATCCAAGAGGAATACTTGATGGGGTGTGAGAAGAGCACCAAGGTGTGGCATGATTCAGGTAAGTCTTCTATACTTGGTATGCCTCCTAAAGTTAGTGGTTTCATAGAAGAGAAAACAAGAATACCCATTAAAAGAATTTCAGCTACTCAAACGGAAGAAAGAAAAAAAAAGGGACTTTGCCATAATTGTGATGAAAAGTGGGTATTGGGGCATCGGTGTAAGAATGCCAAAATATTTTTGTTAGAAGGTATTGAGGTAATTCAAGATTCAGTATCTGGGGTGCAAATTACTGAGTTGGGAGAGGGACCAATAGATAATGTTGTAGTTGTGCAGGAAGAGAAGTTAGAAGCTGAAATAACCTTGTATGCTCTGGTTGGAAGTCCTTCACCTAGAACTATGAGAGACAAGGACAAGATTCTTAGAGAATGTTTAATCATTCTCTTAGATTCTGGTAACTCTCACAATTTCATTGATGCTACAAAACCAACCAAGTTGCAGATTCCAATAGATACATCACAAATTCTTGAAGTTAAAGTAGCTAACGGTGAGATAATCAAGACAAAGGGGTTGTGCAATGATGTTCTTGCGGTAATATAGGGCTATAAGTTCTATGTGCAATTACATGTGTTATCTTTAGGAGGTTGTGACGTGGTACTTTGGTACTCAATGGCTCAGTACATTAGGGTTTATTAGCTGGGATTTTAAACTATTGACTATGGGGTTTTTGTATGAAGGACAGCAAATTGTGTAACACGGAATTGAGGCAGCAAGTACTAGCTTATAAGATGCTTCCCAATTCCTCAAGGAACCTACTAAGAAAGGTCTACTTGTTCAAATAGCAGTGCAGTCTGCTGCAGTTGATCAAAAACAATGCCCAGCTGCTATTGAATCTTTGTTGCAAGAGTTTGATGGGGTATTTGCTACACCAGCAGGTCTACCACCTCTAAGGGGACATGAACACCAAAGTAATCTCAAGGAGGGCACCCAACCACTCTGCCAAAGACCCTACAGGTATCCCTATTACCAAAAAACTGAAATTGAAAAAATAGTAAAAGAATTATTGGAGGTGGGGTCTATTAGGAATAGCCAAAGTCCTTTTGCTTCCCCTGTCCTCTTAGTAAGGATAGCAGATGGTTGGCATATGTGTGTTGACTACAGGGCTTTGAATCAGGCTACAATTAAAGATAAATACCCAATTCCTGTCATTGATGAACTCTTAGGGTGAGTTTGGATACCTCTTATTTTGCTGGAAACTGAAAACAATAAAAAATTTACTGTTCACCAAAGGATTACTGTAGATATGCCTATTTGCACTGTTCATGGGACAATAGGCGCTGGTTTTTTTTTTTTTTTTTTTTTTAAAAAAAGGCCTGAAACGCGTTTTGCGTCCAAACGTGGACGCAATAATCAGTACCCAAACAGTACCTTAGATGAATTGCATGGAGCTAGCCTTTTTTCTAAACTTGATCTAAGATCAAGTTATCACCAAATTAGAATGAGAGAACATGATGTCCCTAAAACTACTTTTAGAACCCATGAAGGACATTATGAGTTCCTTGTAATTCCATTTGGTTTGACCAACGCCCCTTCCACATTTCAATCCGTCATGAATGAGGTCTTTAAACCTTATTTAAGGAAGTTTGTGTTAGTATTTTTTAATGACATACTAGTTTATAGTCAATCCCTGTCTGACCATGTTGAGCACTTCAAGATTGTATTGGGATTGCTGGCTAAGCATCACTTGTTTGCAAAAAAATCCAAGTGCATGTTTGCTTGTGAGGAAGTGGAGTAGCTAGGCCATATTATCTTAAGGGAGGGTGTTAAAATTGACCCTAGAAAGACAGCTGCTATGCAACAGTGGCCTATTCCTAAAGATATTAAGGCTTTGAGGGGCTTCCTTGGTCTAACTGACTCCTACAGAAAATCTGTCAAGGGGTATGGTCAAATAGCAGCACCTTTAACTGCTCTGTTGAAGAAGAATTCCTTTTCATGGACTGACAAGGCTGAACAGGCTTTCAATCATCTCAAGTTAGCTATTTCCAATCCTCCAGTGTTGGCTTTACCAGATTTTTCTCAAACCTTCACAATGGAATGTGATACCTCTGGTTTTGGGTTGGGTGTTGTCTTAATGCAAAATAGCAGGCCCATTGCTTTGCATAGCCAAGCTTTGAAGGGAAAGGCTCTTACTCTCTCCACTTATGAAAAGGAACTCCTTGCTTTGGTGAAAGCTGTCAAAAAATGGAGGTCATATTTGGTGCGAAGGCCCTTTCTTATCAAGATTGATCAGGAGAGTCTCAAGTTCTTGCTGGATCAGAGGGTTGGCACTCCAACTCAACAGAAATGGATTTCCAAGCTTATGGGGTATGCTTTCATAGTTGAATACAAGAAGGATAAGGACAACTTGGTAGTTGATGCATTGTCCAGGAAGGAGGGCGAGGAGGGTGCTTCCTCTAGTGCTTGTACTTTATGCATTATCTCTTTTCCCACTCCTACTTGGATTGCTGAACTTAAGGATAGTTATGAGTCTAATCCTAACCTACACAAACTGCTTCAAGATTTTCAAATTGGGAGGGAAATTCCCGAAGTGTTCACAATGCAGAATGGCCTCTTATTATACAAGGGTCGAATCTATTTGGGGCCTAATAGCCATCTCAAATCTGTCTTGCACTACGTGCACAACAGTCCTTTAGGAGAACATTCAGGCTATTTGAAGACCTTGCATACAATTCAACAAGATTTCTACTGGCCTGGATTAAGGAAGGACTTAAGGCAGCATATAAGAGAGTGTGACACTTTTCAAAGAATTAAGCATGAGACTTGTAAGCCAGCTGGGTTACTTCAACCTTTGCCCATTCCTTCTATACCTTGGTCAGATGTAAGTATGGACTTTATTGAGGGTCTTCCTAAATCCCACTAGAAAAATGTGGTTTTGGTAGTTGTGGATAGGTTGACCAAATATGTTTATTTCATTCCTTCAGCGCATCCTTACACAGCTTCCAAGGTGGCAGAATTGTATGTGCAGAATGTTCTTAAGTTGCACGGAATGCCAGCTTTCATTGTAAGTGACAGAGATCCTACTTTCACTTCACAGTTCTGGAAGGAATTGATGCAACTGCAAGGAATAGAATTGACCATGTCTTCAACCTATCATCCACAAACAGATGGGAAAACTAAAGTGGTGAACAAGAGCTTGGAGCAATATTTAAGGGCATTTGCAGCTGATAAACCTACTACTTGGATTGATTGGTTGCCTTTAGCTAAATATTGGTTCAATACCAATTTTCACACCTCCACTAAAACAAATCCTTTTGAAGCCCTATATGGTTATTTACCACCAAGATTAATGGATTATGTTCTTGGAACTACTAGAGTGGAGGCAATTGATATGCATCTCAGGTCTAGAAAGCAGATATTGTCATTGCCAAAGCATAATCTGGTTTTAGCTCAAGAAAGAATGAAGCTACAAACTGATAAGCATAGGTCTGAAAGGTCATTTGAAGTGGGGGAGTGGGTGTATTTGAAGCTGCAACCTTATAGACAGAAGTCAATTAATCATAAAACTCTTGGAAAGCTAGCTCCTAAGTACTATGGGCCATTCCAAGTTCTGCAAAAGATAGGTGAAGTAGCTTACAAGATGAACCTACCCTCCAATGCCTTAATTCATCCAGTATTTCATGTGTCCTGCCTTAAGGCCAAACTGGGACAGCAAGTCATTCCCATTCTTATCTTACCAGATATTACTACAAAAGGTATTGTTAACCACGAACCTGCTGCAGTGCTGCAAGAGAGGTCTCACAAGCTTCGAAACGGAACCATCATTCAAGTATTAGTCCAATGGCAAGGAAGCAATCAAGATGATGCAACTTGGGAGAACTTATACAGTTTATAACAACATTTCCCTCACCTTGTGGGCAAGGTGCTTTTAAGGGGGGATATTGTTAGGATCATTGGCCAAGTGAATGAGTGCAGAAAATTGTATAGCGAGCTGTTGTACCATATAACTGCTAAACTGTTAGTAGTTAGTTGAGATTCCTATTCTGTTAGTTAGTTACAGCTAAGGGATAGACATGTACAAGTATATAGAGAGTACTAGTTATATGGGGGACTTAAGCAATGAAATATCATTTGTGTCAGTTACATTCTTTTCCTATCTCTCTCTCTCTTTTCCCTAATTCTTGAAGGCTAGCTGCCCTCGAAGTCAGCTGCTCTATCATAGATTCTGGTTTTGCAGAACCTTATCATAAACTAATTCCTTATAATTTTATTGTAATCTTTTCAAAACAATGTAAATTGTAATCTCAACCTGCTTAGGCATAATAAGTCACAACAACCTGCTTAAGCTAGTAGTATCTGCATAAATTACTAAACCTTAATTAGTTCACTTCTGCCTCAACCATAAATCCATGCTCATAAATAGGTCCTTACAAGAAAAACGGAAAAATAAAATGAAGATTTACTCATTTTATGTGTTTTGGTATCCAACTGCAAAAGTACAACACAACAAAGCCAAAATCTTCTACCATTCTTGGAATTTTTTTTTTGTTACACTTGCTCACATCCCAAATAGTCAAAATCACACACGCATTTATACAACAACATCAACCAAGCCTTAGTCTCAAAATTTTATTGTCGGCTATGGATCCTCAACAAACTAATCAGGGCTGGCCACATGCATTCTTTTCCATCATCCTATACTATCCAAAGTCATTACCTGCTTGAGTGATACATATATATATATATATATATATATATATATATCTCAAAAACACAGAATGAATAATCCCTCCAATATTCCTCCATTTTCTCGGCAACCAGAGTATAAGTGTATAACTAAAAACCTAAATAATGATACTAATAAATGACAAAATTATTGCCAACCGGCCCAACCCATTTGTCAAATAGAAGAGAGAAACTCAAACTTGGGTTCTGATCAATCAAAACTCACATCCAATCACGCACCCACCCAATAACATATACACATACAATCGGTCTGTGTGTACATATTGGGTGTAGCAATGCAAATTCACGGAGCAAAACCTGGAAAAAATGGTTATGGATCCTCAACAAACTAGTCCGGGTCGGGGCAGATGAATTTTTTCCTGGCATTCAAAGTCATTAATTAACATGTATATCAAAAACCCAGAATGATTAACCCCTCAAATTTTCCTCCAATTTCTCGGCAACCAAACAGAGTACAAAATAAAAACCCAAATGACTATACTAATAGTAATAAATAACAAAATCATTGCAAATATTGATTATGATCAATCAAAACCCAAATCCAAAATGCCACACCCACTAACATATTCAAATACATACAATCACGTATCTTTATGTGTGTACACATTGGGTGTAACAATGCAAATTCATGAAGCAAAATACAGCGAAAGCAAAATAGTTATGGGCAAAGTTTGATGATGAAAACTTTTACTTACCCTTTGAAGTAATGAAGCTCACAGCAAAAGAAATTCGATCAGAAAGAGAACAAATATATATATATATATATATTATATATGTCAGTTTGTTAGAGAGAGGGGGGAATGATTCATTATCAGCAGAGAGAGAGTGACAGAATTTAGGAGACGAAGAAAGTGCCTGAACGTTTCTTTGCTTGACAAAGAGAGAGCCCTCTTAAGGTGTATGTGTTTGTACAGTGTGTTGTGTGTGATTGAGAAATACATCAGTTTTTGCCTTGAAAAATATCAGGTGCCATAGCATAGACATTAAGGCCCGTTTGGTTGAAGATTTTTATTACCGTTATTCAGTTTTTAATGTTGTAAAAATATGTGTTTGAGTATTATAAAAATACGTATTAGAAATATTATTATTATTTAAACATTAAAAATTGATGTTTAAACATAGGTATCAAACAATCTCTAATATTATAAATTATTGTTAATAATTTTTAAATATTTAAACACACACACATATATATATATATATATCTCTTTAATAAGCAATCAATAAATTTTATCAATTAAAAATCTGAAATCATAATTGCATTTGAATATTTTTCTCAAAAAACAGTATATTTGAATATATTATATGTTGTTAATGTAGCATTAATTATATTTATTATTACATATATGAACTTTATAGTAATTTTAAATTTTTCTAAAAACAAAATTGGAATAAAATTTTCTTATTATTAATTCTGTGTAAGACTGACATTTTATTCATCATTATCAATCTCTACAAACTACCTAGGTAATTGTAAATAAAATAAAATAAAAATGGTAGATATAATGGGGAGGGGAGATAAATACTGATATATTAATGGAGTATGGTATTTATTTTAGGACAAAATTTAGTTATAAAATTAGTTATAGTCTTTAGGCTACAATCTTATTCAATATCTTTTTATTGGATATGAATTTTGACAAATCCACCATTGGATCACATCTTCTTGCTATATCCTTCATGCTTGCCAAATTTATAGAAAATTAAAAATCAATAGATATGTCATCAATAAATTGTTTAAATTGCAAGTTTTTGCAATTTAAAATTGTCTATAAAATATAAGCTTATAGATTATGAAGTAAAGAATATCCAATTGATACAAAATTTAACATGTGTATTAAGAGCGTAAAGAACATGCAATTTAACGGTTAAATTTCCAAAATATGTAGTGATGTTCATTTTATTGAGTAAGGTTATAGTCTTAGGCTATAATTAATTTTGTAACTAAATTTTGTTATTTATTTTTAAAAAACGAGTATGGTATTTATCTCATCTCTAAAAAAATTTTAAAAAAAAAGTTAGTTATGACTTCAAAAACCATAAAAAAAATGTCCACAATCTAATTATATAGTCCTTATTCCTAAAAAATAAGAAATAGAATTAAAATTGTAATTCAACAAGATTCAAAAACAAAAATCTATTAGAGAAATATCAATTTAACTATTCAAGATTTTTTTCCCTAAAAATCACACTCTCTATTTAGATAGATATATATATATATATATATATATATCTCTCTCTCTCTCTCTCTCTCTCTCTCACATCATTGATACATTTTTTTTCCTGAAAATTAACACACACTAAACCTAGCAATTTACTCATTTTCAAAAATTTTGTGTAACCTCACTAACAATAGATTCAAATTGAAACATTTTTTCTAAAGCAATTATATTTGTTTTAAAATAAAGCATTTATATGTGTAACCACTAAATACATCTCAACTCATGTCTCCCATGTTATCTTTATCTACATGCAGTCTTTATTTAAGATAACTACTAAGTGTCATAATCCAAAAATTGGGACTAATGAAAAATTAAGATTCTAAACTCCAAAAAAAAAAAAAAAGAAGTCTCATCGTATAACGAGGCTAGTACATATAATCATGATTTGTGAGGTGGGACTGAGATTTGTGGGCTATGTAATCAACGGTAGGAGCTTTGTGATAGACCGATAGTGAGGGAAGTGTAATTGTGTGGAGGGGAACAACATCTTTGACGCCAATTTGCTTTATTTGAATTGGTTCGAATATTCTTCTTCTCTTCTATTATATTCGTACTAGAATGCTAATCTTTATTATTTAAAAAATAACAAAACTTTTTTCCTCAAAAAAAAAAAAAAGAAGGTAATAATAAAACTTTGAATTGGTTTCTTCTTCTCTCTTTTTGGCAAAGTTTTGTCAAGTCAGAGTATAAGCTAAGAAATCAAGAATAGATAAATCTATTTTGAAACAAGGACTAATGAAAGAAATAGAATTAGGAGTATGCATGGCTCAGGTTGGGTCTTGTTGAGGGGTTTTTTCAACCCAATCCACTATAGCAGGTTAAAAAAAATTCACCCAACCCAATCTATCATAGAGATTCAACGCAACCTAACCCAACCCACTTGGATCGGGTTGAACTTATGGGTTGGACAATTTTTATTTAAATTACTATTATTATTATTATTATTATTATTATTAAATTGAGTATTAGAATAACATCACCACAAATAAGAGCAAATTTATAACCAAATAATATTGAGCATAACACCAAACCAACACAAACTATACGAAGAGAACTTAGGGTTTGGGTTTTGTGGGAGCCTTTTTGTGCTATTAGGCTAAGCCCATTCTACTGGGCTAAGGCCTATTCTACTATGGGTCGGAGAGTTAGGTCTGACCCACTATTCTAGCAGATATCAACAAATACAGGTATGTATCAATTCGTGAATGTCAATTCATATTCATAAAATTAAAGCGAATGCCTTATGGCAGAAAGATAAGTTACAGCGAAGAAATGTGTTCAAGGAAACGTTTAACACAATCAATATGGCAATATATTAAATAAGACATCAAAATATAAAGATAATGCAGCAGAATGTAAAGTGATAAGTCCTCTAGCAAGAAGTAAACCAAAAAGAACTCGAACCCCAACTTGAAAAACCTTGCTACTGGTCTAAGCCATCAAAGTTGTGTATTCTGAGGAATGGGCCTGTATGGCTACTTGTCACTACTTTGGGATTTCAAAGAGGGGTTTTGTTGTCAAAAGGAGGGAAAAAGTAGCCTATTGATGCATGCCTTTCTATTGTGTTTACTCTTTTTTCTTTTTACTTAACTTTTTTCTTTTCTCTATTATTTGTCTTTCAACTCTCACTATTTCTTGCCTTAGTTGCTCTCCCCTTCTATTTATGGCCATTGTTCCTATTTATACTGTGCTCACCCTATGAGATTTTTCCCTTTTACCCCTACGGCTCACCAACCATTTTAGTATATTTTGAACATCTCTTCAGAGCTGCCCACTAACTTATTAGTTGCTCGGCCACTACTGCACCTGGGCATGCCTAGTATCCTTTCTCTCTTCCACTACCCATTCCATGACAAATCTCAATCCGTTTGGTTTTGCCGTGGGCCTTTCTCCCTTGCTTGGACGGATAAGGCCTAGGTCTCTTTCTCTACTTACCTCTCTAGCATGCATTAAGCGGTCCCCAACATCTACCACCCTTTTTGGGTAAAGATGTCATCCCAACAAAGTATCTCCCAAAAAAGATCATGGCAAGATACTGAAAATAGGCCCTTTTGCCCCTACACCAAACCACACCCTCTGCAAATCCCTTGACTGTGGGCCCACCTCCCTTACATTGGTTGAGTGCAAGTTGGTGGTGCTTCGGCCATGGTGTGGTTCTTCCATTACCCTTTGTTTTTTGTTTTCTTTCTTTCTCACGTTGTTTCTGTCATTGCTACTCAACTTTGTCTCGTTCTGCTCGTACACTTTTTTTGCCCATGCTCATCTTTTATGGAGAATGACATGGGCTTATTGGGCTTACCCCCACTTTTTGCCTCTTCTTGGGGCCGTGGTTCTGTCTCCTACTACTTTCTACTAGGCTAGCCCGTTAGGCCTTATTTCTCTCTCTTCTTTCACTTATGCCTTTTCAGCCTGTACGTGCAAGTTAGATTTACCAAGACTATGTAAGGAAATGGGTGATGTGTCTAACAGTACATCTGAGTGAAAAAGCTTTAAGAATAATAAAAATGAAAACTTTAATACTCTAACATCGAGAGAATGCAAAAGTGAAATAGAGAAAGTAAAGGAGACACGGGAAATACGTGAAAAACCCTTTGGAAGGGATGAAAAACCACAGGTGAGTAACGGAAGAATGTCCCTTACTCCTAAGAGTTCTCTATTATGTGAAAGTTAGTGTTTTTACATAGTAGTCATGTTCTTCTAAAAGAAAGCCTCTCTTTTCTCTCTAGACTTTTTGCCTCTTTCTCTTTGTCTTTCTAGGTTCTTGCTTTAATTGTTCAGCAACATGTTCCTCTTATAGTACGAGGAATGTTGCTAGGTACATAAGGACAAGTATGAAACTGTGACTCCTCCATTTCAAATCCTAATACAGCTATTGCACTATGTAACAACTGGAGGAGAGAGAAGACACGCCAATGTTAGGGTAGTGGGATAGAGAGCGACTCTGCTACAACGTGGGGAGCAAGCCATAGACAAGGAAAGGGACATCAGGGATGCTAGGAGTGATACACGTGTCCTCAACCGTGGTTCAACACAAACTCAGCCAATAAGGGGTGTTTTATAACATCTGAACATAGGGGTCACTATCTCCCTTTTTGTGCTAGTGCTAGGTGTTCATGCCTGGTGCATTCTCACCCTTCCCCAAGATGGTCACACTGTTGGCATGGGCCAAAGATCCTATTCTTTAGCCAACGTCCCTTTTTCTTCCTCACAGCTAGCCTGTTTGTAGGGTTCAGATCCAACCATGTCAGCACTCACACATGCCTTAGCTGGTGTAATGTTCATTAGCCCCATGACTATCAATGGCGTTAATGACCAAGGTCATTGACAGTCACATCATATCAAACTTCAATGCTCTTTGTAATCATGCCTTGTGACGTTCGAAGATCGAGCAAGTGGCACTCGCGGGTGCTTCTAGCTGTTTTGGCGTCGCTTCGTTTCCCGTGCTTGGCAGACAAACATTAATCTTCATAAATGTCACGTCTTTTCACTTAACTCCAATTAGTGATTTAAAAGGAAAGAAATCTTCCTTCATTCTTCATTTATTTTGCATCCATACTCTTTCCACCTTTTACATAGAAGAATCCTCCATTGTCGACGAGATGGCTAGCTTATCATCTGCAGGTTCCAACTTTCATAGGACTGATTCAGACTCCCCAAGTACCAACAATGCACCTCCAGTCATTCCAAATCCCATTACCCTTATGCGGGTGCAAGCAGGGGGAATACGCCTAGGCCGAGTAGATCGGGGTAGAGAAAAGAAATGGAGTCACCACCTAAATTAGGTCTAGGAACCATATGTATAGTGCTCTTTGTTGAAGGACTGATCTTACTATCAGATCACGTGTCCGGAGTTTAGGTATGGGGATGGGAAGGTGTTAGGCACCCAACCCTACCCGACCCATGGGTTGGCCTTCACTCATTGTGTCTTACATCTTAATCTTATTAAAGGCATATTTAATACTGCATTATAGAATTAAACACACGCTAGCATACATCTAAGCAAACAACATGACATTTCATCCCAAACCCTAACATACATCTATCATGGCATCACAACATACATAAACCAAGGGTAGAAACGTTATGGCAGATCCAAACAAGCATGTTATTACACTCAAACAGAAGCATAGACAAGGCAACAAGGCATTAACATCAAGTATATCCTAAACATCCAAATATAGTATCAAGGCATCTGTAGACACCGTATTTTGTACCCCTTACGACTTAGGCCCCCTTTCCCAAATGATGTTGGAATCCTAAAGCCTAAGGTTAGTTTAGGGCTCTATTAGATTGAAATTAACTTGAGAAAAGTGTTTTCGGAAAAATATAACTTTTTCATGAACTAAATAAATCAATTTTGGAAAATTAAGGCAAGGAAACCTTAGGGCATGCGTACACATACATGCGTATGTGCACGCATGTTCCAAAGCTATGTACGCATGCTTCATGCATGCGTACGCATACACTAGCAAGCATGCGCATGCTAGCATTTCAAAAACTATGAAAGGCAAGTTTTTTTGCATTAAAGCTGGGTTTTGGAACGAATTCCACATCGTCTAGGAGCCGTTTCAAACCCCAATTTTTCAGCTATAAAAACCCATACATGGTATCTTTTCAAAACACACAAAATCCTTAGGGAAAACATCAGATTCACTAGAAATAGTGAATCAAAGAGGGAGTTTTTTACAAAACGCTCTCAAGTCAACATTTTTCTGATTGAGGCCGTTTCTGGCCTTGATCTTCTAGTTTCAAGTTTATTAATTATCTTTTGTTTGATTATGAATAGATTAACAAAGGGGAACGGTCAAAATCAAGCTAAAGAGCTTTGTTGCTTTGAGGTATAAGTTCTAGTCTCTTTTCTTTTTCTTTTTCTGTTTTGATCTTCTTCTTTTCCTTGTTTTGTTTTTCATATACGTTATAACATGTTTGTTTAGCTTAGGTTTATATTCCCTTGTTGATTTAAGCATGCTAGGTTGCTAGATTTGAGTTTCTATTCTACTGTGTTATTGGTTTCTAGGTTAGGGTTTTGAGGCTTGTATGCGTACGCATGCTTTAAGGATGCGCATGCATACTCAAAGCATGCGCACGCATACAACTAGGTTGTGAATGCAGGTCTTATGTATGTGCACGCATACTCGTGCCCAAAAACCCTAATCCGAACATTTTCTGCTTTTGTTTCTCTATTCTGCTTGTACAATATGCTTCTGTCTTGCCCTGTTTTCATGCTTTATATGTGTTTGCCTCCATATTTTGTTATTGTTTGTCCTTCACATGCTAGATTAGGGTTTACTTTTGTAACACCCGCCTCACTTAAATTTAATTTAAAATCTTCTAAAGTGAAATTGATGAATTATTTAATTTATTTTGAAGGTGTCATTATTTTATATTATGATATCTACAAATAAAATAAATAAATAAAAGATGTAATGTGGAGAGTTATTTTGTGGATTATTCATATTAAACTTTTAGTCTCCTTATCAGCTGAGGAAAATGATAAGAGATTAAAACCTATTTGGATTAGGAGTTTAAGTGTTACTGGAATCCTTTAGAGTTCTAGCCTATCTAAACAACCTTAATTTGAGTTTAATTGGGAAATAAAGTCTTGGAAGCTTATTTAAGTTTTATGGGCTTCTTGGAGGCTAAAGAAATAAGTTTTAGTGGGTTTTAAAGAACAAAGTTTCTCTCCAAACTAGTTTGGAGAGAAGCCCTACAAACTCATCATATATATTTATATTGAGTGTGAATTTTGAAAATCTAACCGTTAAATTAGATATTCTTATTAAATCCTTAATGCTTACAAAATTTCAAGAAAATCAAAGATCAATTGCAATGTCATCAAATAAATGTTATAATTTCAAGTTTTTATAGTCTAAAGTTGTATATAAAAAATAAGTTAATTGATCAAATAGTAAATAATATCCGATTTGAATAAAATTTGATATACATGTTAAGAACATAAGGAACAAGAAATTCAACGGTTAGATTTTCAAAATTCACACCCAAAAAAAAAATATATGAGAAGTTTGAAGAGTTTTTCTCCAAACTAGTTTGGAGAGAAACTTTGTTCGATTTTAAATTCTAGCCCCAATAAGAAACGTTAATTCTAGCCCAAGTAGGAAATGTATTTAACATGTAAAGTTGAATTTATTTAAAAGTACTAATTGGGGTGGGATTGGTCTTCCTAGATTGAATTAGGATTTCTCTCCATTGAAAAGAATAGAATAACGTGGTACTACTGAAGCAGCTAGTAAGTTCATATTTTACTGAGGTAAACATCTAACTATACGTGCTTTATTGGAATCATTAAACGCATCTTTAACTTTGGATTCATCATCTCATAGTCGCATGGAAGTCTTAGAAATTATATTGATATATGTCGACGCCTCGCAACTGCTCGACCACCCATTACAACGACGCTCACACGCCACCATGGAGGAATGATATGGAGGTTTGTCGTACCTCGGGTATGTGACTAGAATATGAGTTAATTTTAAGTAAATTACCAAGAGTAAGTGAAGTCGCCACCAATCATTGGGTTTTTCTAGGTGTGATTGGTCACCTGACTCTATTTGATTTTATTACCAATCATAGGCTAAGAAAAATGTCATTTTTCCTAATCTAATGTGGATGGGTAAAAAATCTTGATTCTTAAGTTTGGAAGTCTGGTTACGTGTGGGGAGGGTGTTAGGCACCCCACAATGCCTGTTCATAGACAATTCTTTGTTTTGATAAAATCATAATTTTCGCACATTGGTAGTTGAAAATGAGTAATTGGCATTAGCTTTTGGGACTTTAAGCAAATTGGGCTTTGAGGTTTAGATTCAGAAAGGGTGTGGTCTAGATCGATGCTTCCCAAGTGCGTTTGGGAGCGTTGCCAAATTTCCATGGTGAAAATCCGGTTGCCTTTTGCCTTATTTTCGTGGTGGAAATTTGGCAACACTTCGCCTCAGATGCATCATAGAACATAAAACGCTATTCTCGCCAAGCTCTCGATGTGAAAATACGACAATGGGGGATGCCCCATTTTCACGGTGAAAATTTGGTAGAGTTTCGCATTTGGTGCGCTATGGTGCACCGATAGGGTTTTGTGCTCATGTATACGGCGTGTGCCAACATGCTTGTGTTAGGACGAGCCAAAGCCCCTCAAAGCATTATGCATGTTGATACATGACGCATACACAGGGAAACCGATGTCACTTGGTGACACAGATTAGGACAATCACACCGTAGTGACTATGCACACAGTATGACTCAAATATGCACCTACAACAATCACCTTGAGCACATACTCATACCACAAGGTCAAGACCATTCATGGCCAGAAAGGATCACTTACGTAGCCATGAGAGTCCATCATACAAAATGCACAATCACCTACAAACACGTAGGTATATATATATATATATATATACACACACATACACACATACATCATGCACAATGCTATCACACAGAGCAGGAAAATAAACAAACATTGTCCACATTCCAAGGGTATGGCCCAGCAAAGTACAGGAAATATAAAACAAACATTGTCATACCCAGGAAACACAGCCCAAACAAAGATTAGGAAAAGTAAAGGGTACAAGGAGAGGGGGAACCACTCAGGTGGGGCTAGGCCCCCTAATCTACTAAACATTGCTCTTTGTGGGCTTGCATCTTCTTGCTTGCATCCTTGCCCATTTTGCTCATGCCTAAGAGGTCGCACTTTTGCTCCAAGTGTCCATGCTCTAGCGTGTACATGCAATGACAAAAGAAATAAGCCAGCAAACAAGCAAAGAAACAAGTAGAAAGGAAGCATGCTAAAAGACAAGCTATCAAAAGGTGCCAAATAGGGGCAAACAAACATGTAAAGCACACGAAGAGGCAAACAAACATGTTATCAAACAAAAGAGGGTGTCCTAGGATCTAGTGTTCATAGTTCCATTGAATTGGAGTATGGACGACACACAAACTCATGAATGAATATGTAGGCAAGTGTGCAAAGATGCAAAGAAGTGGAGAAAGCCAAACAGGTGGTGTAGACACCGCATTTTGTACCCCTTACGACTCAGGTCCCCATTCCCCAATGATACCCGAACTCTAAGGCCCAATGCCAGTTTAGAGCCCAATCAAATATCAAATTAACTTGAAGAGTGTTAAAATGGAAAATATAACTATTTAAATGCACAAAAATCTATTTTTGGAAATAAATGGCCAAAGCATACGTACGCAGGCATACTCCTACGCATGCAGCTAAGGTTTTAGAAGCATAAAAAATGCAAGTTTTCTGCAATTATGGCTGAGATTTGGAATAAATCTCACATTGTTTGGGAGTCGTTTCAAACCCCATTTTTTCCACCATATAAAGCCTTAATATGGTACATTTTTAAAACACATAGAAAATCCGAAGGGAAAACCTAAGATTCACTAGAAAATATTGAATCAAAAGGGAGTTTTTCATAAAACCCTCTTAAGTTATTTTATCTAATTGGGACCTTTTCTAGCCCCAATCCTTTGAGTTTAAAGTTTCTAATCACTGTTTTATTGAATTGTGATAGATTTGACTGAGGGGAACGGTCAAAAATCAAGTTCGAAGAGCTTTTTGTTTAACGTATCCCTTAAGCCCTTCCTTTTTCTCTTTTACCTTTAGTCTTTATTTTAGCCTGTTTTATTGCTTAATTTATATTTATGCATGTTTGTTTAGGTAAGTTTTACAGTTCTTTTTATGTTCTAAGCATGTTTGGTGGTTAGAATTAGGGTTTTTGTTTTTGCTCTGTTTTTATGTTTCGTGTTTCTGGGTTAGGGGGTTTTGATTAATCCCACACACGCATGTCATAAGCATGTGTACACAAGTTAAATCCTACGTATGCAGACCTCTGTCTGTGTACACAAGCATTTGCCCAGAAACCCTAATTCGGATTTCTATTTTGTTTGGTTTTTTTTTTCACATATCTTGCCTCTGTTTAAACCTTTTTCATATGTGTACATGTATTTGAGTCTCTGTTTCACATGCTTTATTTGTTGTTTACCCCTCATATGCTAGATTAGGGTTTGCTTTCGTCTTGATGCCATAAACATGCATTCCCATGTCCATATATGATGTTATAAGTGCTATGTTGCTGAAAGGTGAAGTAAAGGTAAGTCATGCATTGGTATGAACATGCATTTGATGATGTATATTGTTTGAATGTTCATTTTATGTCTTTTGATCCCAATTGTATGCTTTATATAATTTTGTGATTGCCATGATACCTTGCTACCATGATTAAGTTGCTGCCTTTTTTTAGATGTATGATAGGGTTTTCACATGCTAGATGAATGCTAGGGTTTGTATACGTGTGTGGTTTGACTTCCTTTTGCTTTATAGATAGGTATGTGTTTTGGGATAATGATGTCATGTTGTATGCTTAGATGTATGCTAGTGTGTGTGAGTATAGATACAAGGGATGAACATGTTTTTAATAAGGTTAAGACATAAGACACAATGATGGAAGGCCAACTTTAGGGTTGGGCGGTCTTGGGTGCCTAACACCTTCCCAAGAATGTACCTAAACTCCGAACCCATATCTCTGGTAGCAAGATCAAAGGTTCTTCCTTAAGAGGATGCTATATATATATATATATATATATATATATATATGGTTCTTAGACCATTGTAAAAACTAGGTGGCGACTCCATAAAACCCCTTGTGCCCACAGTGGTGACTTCATTGGGGATGGTGAGTTTAATTCCTATGTGTCTTATTTCTTAACTTTGATAAAAACTATTTCAATACTTGTTTGCACACACATCACTTGGTTTCTTTTGTCCCTTAACCTTGGCTGGTGATGATTGGGAAGATGGAAGGATCCATTCGGGCCAAAATCTTCTAGAGTTCATCCCACCAACTCATAATCGGTGCTATCACCTATAATGGGCTTTGAGTACGTTAAAAGTTTGCTACCAATCCAATATGGGGTCCACTTAGGCCCTCAGTTGGAATCATAACCTACCTAGTTGTGAGCGACCTACTTATATATCCCTTTAGCCTTAAGGAATCTACCCATACTAGAGAGATCCTAGACTTTATCAGAAAGGATACCCTTTATATCTCTTGTTTGTTCAACCATATATCATGTGTTCACTTAATTCTAAGGAATAAATAAAATGAGTAAAAATGAAAGGGATGACCAAAAAGCTATGGTATACCCTAAGATATTTTGGGATAAGAGAAGTTCTCATATATAAAAGGCTTGTTCCTAAATCTAAAAGTATATCTTAACTTGAAAGGTTCATAAGACCATAACCTAATTGCTATTATAGGGCCAAGTGGAAAAAACCTTTTCGAAAAAGAGGACTTTGGGCCTAAGGTAACAAGTATGCTATGGACTTAGTATCCAAAATCCTACAAAGCCAACATGAGCTTCCCTAATCTTGGGCCTCCTTGTTGTATGCCTAGGCCCAAAATGATGAGAACTTCATGGACTTTGAGAGGAAGGCTATAATATATTCTAGCTAAAGGGCTATTTCAAAAATATATATATATATATATGATGAAATAAATGAATAAAAATGAAAAGCCTAAAAGTGATGAATACATTGTAAGCCCATGTTTGAGACAAAGGGTTGAAAATTTCTAAGTGCATTCTAATGAAAGCCCATGAGGGTACGATAAGAGTTTTATTGTAAATGGACCAAAGCCCAATGAAACAAGGGGCAAAAATCCATGAAAGGAAAGGGAGTGATATTATAATTGGGCCTTCGTTAAAATAAACCTAAAAAATTTCTAAGGATATCTTAAATAGGTAAACCTTTAATTGGGACATGAACTTGATGAAAATGGGACTTCTTTTAAGATATCAATCCAAGTCCAACGGAAGGTGAGACATTCAAAGGGAAAACCCCTTAAGAGGGAAAAATGGACGCCTCAAGTGAGAAGGTCCTCATGCAAAAGATGCTCGAATGTGTGGAAGCACAAGTTGAAGTTCTTAAAAAGATAATAAGCCACATCTTCGAGATAGAAGAAGAGGAAGTTGAAAAAGACAAGGCTAACCATAGACAAAGCGAGCTGACTCAAGAAGACATCAACTGTATGATGACAGAAGGGAAGGTCCGCCTACTTCTACCCAACTTTATGCCACAATTGAAGAGTGCTCCTGGGCCATGGATTTTGAAAAAGGCCTATGTCAACAACTTCTCTGAGTCAGGAGACACAGGATCGTGGGAAGATCACGATTAACCAGAATGGACCTCGAAGGTGGAAACAACTTAAGTCACCCCACCTCGCTTTATGCTTGAACGTGATATGGACCCTTCTTCTAACGATGACCAATACCTCGTGTCGACTCAAAATGAAGAAGAAGAAGAAGGTAAAGATGAAATGATTAGCTATTGGAGTGAGGATGACGACGATTGGTTCTTTAACGAGGTAGGAAGAGATTTCCCTGATAAGGGTGAGGATCTATGTGACATAACCATAGCTATGCACGTATGAAAACTCTGAAATGGGAGGACTGGTCTGTTGAGCTGAAGAAGGGTGAGGAGAAGAGTGGCAAGCCTTGAAGAAGAAAGAAGATAGAATTCATCATGCCTATGGTAAGGCCCATTAATAATTGGACTTAAGTTGGGTTTTCTGAAAACATAGGGAAAAAGTTTTGTAATGCAAGTTCCAATGTACTTTTCAATATTTTCAATAAGATGAATTCTAATTTGGCTTACTTTTATGTGTCTCATAACATTGAAATTCTGCACTTAAATGATTCAAATGAATTTGAAAATGAAATTAATAAACAATTGGAAAAGAAAATTGAACCTATGGAATCAACTCTTGAAACTATTAATTTGGGCAATAATGAGAATCCACGCTTAATTAAAATTGACTCAACTCTAAATGAAAAAGAAAGAAAAGATCTTAAAGAACTCCGCACAGAATTTCAAGAGGTGTTTGCATGGTCCTATGAAGATATACCTAGAATTGACCCTGAGATAGTTCAACATCACATTGATACTCATGATCACATGGTATCCGTCAAAAAAAAGTTGAAAAGAATGAGGACCGAATGCCTCTTAAAAATCAAGGAGGAAGTCACTAAGCAATTAAAGGTAGGGTTCATCAAACCAGTACACCAAGCTGAATGGATAGCCAATGTTGTGCCCGTATCTAAAAAGGATGGGAAGGTGAGGATGTGTATGGATTTTAGGGACTTGAACAAGGCATACCCTAAGGATGACTTTCCTCTCCCTCACATTGATGTCTTAGTGGATAACACGGCGGGAAATGCCTTGATGTCTTTCATGGATGGTTTTTTAGGGTACAACCAAATCAATATGGTTCCTAAAGATATGACCAAAACCACTTTCACTACTGAATGGGGAATCTATTGTTACACGTTGATGCCGTTTGGCCTCAAGCATGCTGGGGCAACCTACCAAAGGATGGCTATAGTCTTGTTACATGATATGATGCATAATGAGGTAGTGGTGTATATCGATGATATGATAGTGAAATACAAGGATAGAGAAAGCCACACCGTAGACTTAAGGAAGTTCTTCGAGAGGTTTAAAGAGTATAGACTAAGATTGAACCCACAAAAGTGTACCTTTAGAGTAACCACCAGAAAATTGCTAGGCTTCCTAGTGAGTGATTAAGGGATAGAAGTTGAACCATCCAAGATTAAAGCCATATTGGAGATGCCTCTACCTAGAAGTGAGAAAGAGATAAGGGGCTTTTTAGGTCGATTACAATACACTAGTTGATTCATTGCCAAGCTCACCTCCACTTGCGAGCCCATCTTCAAACTCCTAAGGAAGAATGAACCACATACATTGAATGATGAGTGTCAAAAAGCTTTTGAACTTATCAAGGAATTTCTCTTCCACCCACCTATCCTAGTGCCTCCACAACATGGAAAACCCTTACTCCTATACCCCTCTATCATAGGGGATGCGGTTGGAAGCATGCTTGCATAAGAAGACGATGACAAGAATAAAATGGCCATATACTACTTGAGCAAAAGGTTCCATGATTATGAGACTAGGTACACTCCTATAGAAAAGTCATGCTTTGCACTTGTTTGGGCTGTATAGAAGTTGAGACATATCATCTTATCTTTCCAAATATGGGTGGTAGCAAGATTGGACTCATTGAAGTATCTCTTTGAGAAACCCGCTTTGAGTGGAAGATTGCCAAGATGGTTGATCTTATTAGCAAAATTCAATTTGAAGTATGTGACTAGAAAAACTATTAAAGGGAGCATCGTGTCAAATTATTGCGCTGAGAATCCTATAGAGGAGGAAGATGGTAAAGAAGACTTTCCAAATGAGGACATTTTGGATGTTGAGTCAGGGACCTAGAAGATCTACTTTGACGGAGCCGTAAACCAATATGGGAATGGGATAGGGATACTCTTAATCACTCCCGAGGGGTCTCATATACCTTTGGCAATCAAGTTGAACTTTGAAGCAACCAATAACATGGCTGAATATGAGACTTGTATTGCTAGAATAGAAGCTCTTTGAGAATTAAAGGTAAAGAAGGCCAAAGTCTTTGGAGATTTAACTTTGGTTATAGCCCAAGCACAAAAGTTGTGGAAGGTGAAAGAGTAACACTTGAAGCCTTATCAATAATACTTGGAGAACTTGACGAAGACCTTTGACAAGATTGAGTACACAATCATCCCTAGAGCTCAAAATCAATTTGCAAATGCCTTGGCTACCCTAGCCTCCATGGTTGAAATACCTGAGGGAGTATGGACGCGACCCTTGGAAATTGAGCAAAGTTATGAGGAAGTGCACAAAGGGAAGACTGAAGCTTTAGTAATGACCATAGAGGAAGAGGAAGTTTTGTGGTACTATGACATCATAAAGTTCTTGGAAATAGGGGCATATCCGAATGGTGTCGATAAGAGAGAACGTCATTTCATTAGGATGATGGCAATACAATACATCCTATGTGAAGGAAAACTCTATAGAAGGTCCTACGATGGTATACGCCTTCGTTGTTTGAAGAAGGAAGAAGCTGAGAAGGTAACGGAAGAAGTTCATCCAGGGAATTGCGGCCCTCATATGAATGGGAGAATGTTAGCCAATAAAATCCTAAGAATAGGATACTATTGGAATACAATGGAGACCGCATGTGTGGACTATGTGAAGAGTTGCCATGATTGTTAGACACACGCTAACTTGAACCATGTACCGCTTAGTGAGTTATATAGCATGACTTCTCCATGGTTATTTTCTATTTGGGGCATAGATGTGATCGGAAAGATAGCTCCCAAGGTTTCAAATGGGCATGAATACATCCTGATGGCAATTGACTATTTCACCAAGTGGGTGGAGACAGCCTCCTACTCCGTATTGAAGGCTAAGCATGTGGCTCGGTTCTTAGAAAACAACATCATATGTCGGTATGGGGTGCCCCAAGAAATTATCTCTGATAACGGTTCTCACTTTGAGGGTAAAGTACGAAGAATCATGGAAGAATATAGCATTGAGTATCACAAGTCTTCACCATATCGATCACAAGCTAATGAGGCCGTAGAAGCGACTAATAAGAATGTGAAGAACATCCTAGCCAAGATGGTAGTGACATACAAAGATTTGGCCGAGAAACTTCTGTTTACCTTATGGGGTTATAGAACTTGTATTCATGCATCGACTGAGGTAACACCTCACTCTTTGGTTTTTGGTAGTGAGGCAGTGCTTCCTATTGAGGTGGAGATACAATATTTGTGGGTATTGGTGGAAACCAGAGTCCCAGAAAATGATTAGGCTAAGGCGAGATATGAACAATTGTCTTTGATAGATGAGAAGAGGGCTAGGGCACAATATCATGCACAAGGTTACCAAAAAGGATTGTTAGAGCATTCAACAAGAAAGCGAAACCGAGAAACCTTAAAGAAGGGGACTTGGTCCTAAAGGTGCTTAGAGATGAGACTTTTGATCCAAGAGGAAAGATGAAGCCAATGTGGTCTAGGCCTTTATTATTAAGAAGATCATATTTAGAGGTGTTACGAGAATCACAGATTTGGATGGGGAAGAGATGCTTCGCCTAATTAACATGGGTAGACTCCAGAAATAGAACATTTAAAGAAGAAGAAAAAAACTTGCTAGGTTGAAAACCCAAAAGGGCGGCCTAGGCAAAAATTAAGGCAAAAGAACCCCGCTAGATTGAAAATCCGAAAGGGCGGTCTAGGCAAAATTTAGAGGAAAAGACCATGGGCATGGCGAAAATTCCTGAAGGGACGTCATGGGAAAAAATTACATGGCAAAGGATAAATAAAACAAAAAGGAAAAAAAAAATAAAGGAATGAGATGACAATAAGCAAACATAATAAAAAAAAGTGATTCTCTTATTGCTCAAATTAAAAGGTAACAAGATTGTTTTTATAGGGGATTTGGAATAGTCCAATCCTTTATTAAATTTAAAAACAAAAAAATGAGAATCACAAAGTGCAGAAAAGTAAAATATGTGGCATATCAAGGTGGTCACTCAACCCTTCTTGCTTTCTTGCTAGTCTTCATGTGAGCTCTCATCCCTCAGAATCCACTTCATGTCATCCTCCAACCATTGCTTGTACCTAGTAGTGGGATAGATATATCGAGGAGAAGCAATGCCTCTAGTCACCTTATGGCGTGGCCAAGCCTCACGAAACCTCCCCAAGATCCTGACAGTAAACACCTTGACGTGGAAGGCACCTTCATCATTAAGAGCTCCTTGACATTCTCCAAATTGCCTTGAGACACAACAAGTGGAGTAGTATGAGCCAACGAAGTCCAACTAAAGGCACATAGTAGTCCTTACAGCAACTGTGAACCATGCTTGTGATGTGCCACCACTCCACAACTCATTGAATGTCAATCTCCTTGATGTGACCCATAAGTTCCGAGTACGCCTTAAAGCTCATGTCATTCTGATGAAGCCAGCGATCCTTAAAATGCCTAAGGAGGTATGTGCTGGGGGGTACGGTAGGAGGTTGAAGCAACTGAAGCCTCTCATGTAGCCATATTTGAAGAAAAAAAAAAGATGGGGGAAGCACAAAAAAGAAAAGAGAGAGAAAAGCAAAAAAGGAAGAGAGAGCATGAGTGAAAAAAATAATACTAATAAAAGACGATATAAGGTGCCTCAATGGGTTGAAAACTGAAAGGCAATCCATGCAAAATTAGAGGAATCCCACTAGGTTGAGAACCTAGGAAAAAGTTAGGGATTATACCAGAAAAAGAAGAGGACTTCCCGCAAAGAAGCTTGCTTCCTTCCTATGAAAGGCATTTAAACCATTAAGGGTTTCTGCCAAGATCAAGCCTACTGGGTTACCTCTCTTTAGCTCATAGACCACCATGCACATCCGGAGGTCCACACAATATGACCTTTAGACCAAGAAGTACCTTGCAACAGCACAAAAGCAAAAGGCACAAAGGAAGTATGAATGTGGCCTTTCACCAACGGGAAGGGCCGAGCCAGAAAAGTGTGCAAAAACCAAGTTAAGGTTGAGTTTGCTAAAGATGCACCACCTATTTGTCGTAGCAAGAGGGACACCCAACACAACTTGCAGCAAGGAGGGGAGATCCCCACCCATGGTAGGGAAGATGAGATCGTTAATCTTTGGTTCACCCATTATGGCACCAAATGCTTTGATAGTGGGGCATAGTTCTACTCCATTGAAGTGGAAAAACATGCCGAGTAGGGGCCCAATAGTTGGCAGCATCATGAAGAAGAGGCTCATCCACCCTTATTTGATGGTATGGAAAGACACAAGAAAGACTATAGGGGGCGATGGAATCCTTGAAATCGGGACTGAGCCTCAAAAAAGTGCTATTTGAGTTGAAAATGGTATGGGAGAGTTTTCTGCCATTGAGGGACCTCAAAAAAGTGCTATTTGAGTTGAAAATACATTGGTGAGGTTTTGGGGACCTAAACGGCTACTTTTATACTTAATTAGAGTGGTTAGGGTTTCCTCTAATTCATAGCCCACGTACGCAATGTCAACCCTACGTACGCAGGCCTATCCCCACGTATGCATAGCTCTTGGCAGAAGCTTATTCTCCCCTGTTTTAAGCATGGTTTTTTCACTCCAAGGCACCCCTAGGGTTCTTACAACCTAAAGGATCATTCAAGACATATTTCAAGTACAAGATTTCAAGCATCAAAGAAGCAATGTTGTATAGAAACATACAATTAACCATATATCTTGTAAATTAAGTACTAGTTCCAATTAAAAGCATAAATGTAAAAATATGTTCTTAAGTACAACCCTTTGTCTTGAATTGAATTCAAATGTTTGCTGAAGGAAATAAAAAAGTAAAAGCAACAAAAAAGAAAGATGTGTGTTGTATGCCTATATGTCTTGATTGCAGGTAATCAATGGTGTCGCCTCTTCCTTGGTTGATAGCTAGGAGTCGCCTCTGAATCCTCCTCATCACCACCACCACCACCACCATCACCATCATCATCATCATTATCACCACCACTACCTGGGTAGGCTGCCCCTCTAAGACCGTACAAGTTCCTTGAATAGTTGGTCACCTTTAGTTTGAGATTCCTAGCCAACCATACCAACTCCTCATGCTCTTGGATGGTGGGCTGCAATTCGAAGAAAGAAGGGTTAGTGACCAAAAAAAAAAGAGACAACAAAAAAAAAAGGGGGGGGGAAAGAGGAACTCACCGCCCGAGTGTTTAGAGGAAAAGGGTAGCCCATAACATTGGGATTACGGGGCACAACGTGCTCTCAAGCAAAGTCATCAGGACCGTAAGCATAGACTGTCCAAGGGAGATGTGGAGGATCAATTAGCTCACCGGCAGCAAGCTCCTCCTACTACAAGTTTTCCACCATTAAAAGCCACGACAAATAAGGCAAAGGAAAAGGAAAAGAAGAATAAAGGATTGAGCATATACCTAAGTAGTAAGGGAAGGCATAAGGCGAGTGATGTTGAATTCCTCATAGTCCAATCCCTCAAGAAGCTACCCGGTGTAGGGAATGTCATTCCCCCATGAGTTGTACTTGGCATCAGTCATGGAGTGTGGGGCAAGCATGAACTCTGGAGGATCCATCGGAATTTGTGGGTCATCTCTACCTACCAGTTGACACCGCACCCTCTCTGCCAAGTAGAGTGCCCTCAATCCCGCTCTTTCAAAGGGTTGGGTAATCTCCGAAGCAATGATGGCAGCAGCTTCCAAGTCCAGAGAAGCAGGAAGGGGTTGGTTGGCCCATAGAGTCCAGTTGACCTATAATGATACAAGGTTAGAAGAAAAGTATCCTAAGCGAAATACATGAAGAAGCATGAAAATTGGAACTCTTAAACCTAACTCATCTGAAGTTAACCCAGCAAGGTGGGCCTTCACTCAAGGGAATTCCCTTAAACTTAGACCGGTGGTCAGAGTTATGAGGCCATACCTAACAATCCACTACTACAAAAGGAAGCAAAAGCCGCAAGTTAAATGCAAGATTACAGTTTGTAAGATGGCAGTTTGGAAGATGACAGTTTGCATGATGATACAGTTTGCAAGACTATAAGTTACAAATGGAAATACAAGAAATGGAAAGAAAACTAACCTTGAGAAGCTTCCAATGCCCCATAAGCTACCGCAGGGTGCCCTGGCTATAAGTGTCAAGGGTAGAATAAAGATAGGTAAGACATGTCTGCCCCCAGTTAGCCCTCTGTGCCTTAGCAAAGTCTTGAAAGAGGGTTCGCCACCTTAAGGACACCGTTTTCCCACCATTATCGAAGAGATAAGCTCCCAACAAGTGTAGAAGGAAGGCCCTAGCCATACGGATGCGCTCCTCTATAGTCCTTTGTGGGAGAAGCATGTAATCCGACACCAAGTCGAAGTAGCGGATGGTCTTGGTGGAGTACTTCCTCCCTAACATATCAAGACCCAACTGGATGCCTGACACGCCATCCAAACTAATGATGGCCCCTTCGAAGCTGAGGCCAGTCATGCAGTTGAAGTTGTAGGGAGTCACCGTCATCTCCTACTCAGTAATATGAAAGGTGTGAGTAGTATCCCACCACCTCTCGATGAGGCATTGCACCAAGGTAGCACTTGCGGACCTTTCCAGAAGAAGGCTAATGATAGGTTAAAGCCCATTTTCTAGATATAAGCCCTAGTCTCAGGAATGAAAAGGTTGTACCACTCTACCACCTTATTGGTGCTTCCCTTACCAGCATAAGGGGATGAGGATTGCAAAAGAAGAAGATGACATTAAATTCTCGATTCAAGCGGAAATGATGAGAAATGATATTTTCGATGCAAGAATAAAGATAAAAAGGAGGATACAGGATGTTCAGATGCAGAAATGACAAAAAGGGGTGTTAGTATTGCATATAGAAGTGAAACAATTGAAAGAAAAGTGAAAATAGGTAGAGAAAGGCCTTTGCCAAGCACCTCATGCACGCGAGTCAAAGCCCACGTACGCAGACAGGACCCCGCGTACGCAAGCCCATCCCCACGTATACAAAGCCTCAAGAATAGACTTGTGTATGTAAGAACAGAGCTGCGTACGCCTAAGTCCAAGTTGCATACACAACCTCGAGCCCACGCATGCAAAAACACAAACAGGAAGACTCCTTCGACATTTTCCAGCATACATCACCCAAAATCATTCCTAAACATGTTCCAACCCCTTCTAATATGTCAAGTTCCCACAACAAAACCTAAGCATTTACAAGGACAAAAACACATTAAAGCAGAAGATCAAAAAGAAACTAGAAAAAGTGAAAAGCTTGAAAAAACTTTTAGATTCAGCCATGGAAATGTGATTTTTTGGTCGGTATGTCAATGAAGGAGGGCCCATCAATCTCACTACCCCACTCCAGCAAGTAAGGAGAAATGCATCAAAGGAAAGGACATAGGAAGACTTCTTGGCCTTGGGTGCTATTGGAGGAGATGAAGAGAGTTTAGAGAGAAAATGAGAAAATGAGGGAATTTGAGAGAATGAGAGGATCAGTTGGTGAGAGGAAAAGAAAGAAAAAGGAAGTTTTTATAGAGAGAAAAAAAAAAGAGTTATGAGGAATGTGAAGAGATGAGGGAAATGAAGAGAATGAAGAAGAAAAAGAAACAGTTGGTAACTGTTTGGAAAAATGAAAAAGTGGGAACACACCTGATGGCTAAACTACGTGTAGTTTAGGCCTCACCACTAAACTACGTGTAGTTTAGTCATGAACAGTAAAAAAAACTTAAAAAGAAAAACATCTCAAGATTGCCCCAATTAGGCACCATATCACCAAGGCCTCCCTAGTGAGCAGTAAAGGAAGTAGAAAACACTTCCCCCATTGAAGCATGTACATCCTAAAACCATTTCTAGTAGATCACATAAACACAAGAACATTATCCACAATAATGAAGCAAAAGATTCTTCCCTGTGAATCAAGCATATCTAGAACATCATTCCCATGGAGGAGGCAGAAGATTCTTCCCTGATGGACCCAAGCATATTTAAACAATCCTAGTGAGGAAGTAGAAAATTCTTCCTCAAAGCCCCTAGTATACCATGAAGGAAGCAGAAGATTCTTCCCCAGTGGATCACAAATCTACAAAGTTACACTACTCCTCGGCGAGTCCATTTCTACTACTCCTCAGCAAGTTTCTCATCCCCAAGTAAGTCACGAAAGAGGTATAAGATTCCTCCCCATACATACCTACTCAGCAAGTTTTCACTACCCCTAGTGGATCCAACAATCAAGACTACTCGTGCACATATCGTCTGGGAATTGAACATGTAGGCACGGTAGAAAGAGGTAGAGATAGTGATAGAGAAAGAGACCAAAGTCAACCCAAGGAAAAAACCTAACCAGAAAAGGTAGAGAAAGAAAAGAAAAAGACAAGAGGAGCAAGTCACCCAGAGAAGTTTGAGGCAAGAGCCTCGGATGGACACCACAGAGACTGTATCCTTTTGTTGTTTGTTGGGTTAGCTCAAAAAGCACCCTGTTTGTTTTCTTTTTACTTTTTAGTGACTATAGGATAGTGAGTCACTCACCACTTGCTTGCAAGTGGCAAAACAAGTCATGGGATAATGAACCTGTCATTGCTCGTTTCCCGAGTAACAAAGTTAGGACTTCGGAAATACGAATCCCACGCAACTCTACAGAGTTGCACCCCGCCCTATGTATGCATGATGTGTGTCGTGTGCGTGGGTTGGGCCAAAACCATACGTCAAAACAAAATATTTTGTCCTCTATTCTTTTTATTTCGTTAGTGAAGCTTACGAATCAAAAGAGGTGCATCTGTAGACACTGCATTTTATACCCTTTACGACTCGAGCCCCCATTCCCCAATGATGCCTGAACTCTAAAGCCCAAGGCCAGTTTAGAGCCCAATCAGATATCAAATTGACTTAAGAAGTGTTAACATGAAAAATATAACTTTTTAAACGCACAAAAATCTATTTTTGTAAATATATTACCAAAGCGCCCTCGGCCCATGTACGTGGGTAGCAGCCTACATATGCAGGCATACTCCTACATACGCAGCTAAGGTTTTAGAAGTATAAAAAATGCAAGTTTTCTACAATAATGGCTGAGATTTGGAATGAATCTCACATCGTCTGAGAGTCGTTCTAAACCACATTTTTTCCGCTATATAAAGCCTTAAATGATACATTTTCAAAACATACAAAAAATCCTAAGGAAAAACCTAAAATTCACTAAAAATAGTGAATTAAAAGGGAGTTTTTCACAAAACACTCTCAAGTCATTTTTATCTGATTGAGACCTTTTCTAGCCCCAAGCCTTTGAGTTTAAAGTTTCTAATCATTGTTTTACCGAATTGTGATAGATTTGACTAAGGGGAACAGTAAAAAATCAAGCTTGAAGAGCTTTTTGTTTAATGTATCCCTTATACCCTTCCTTTTTCTCTTATACCTTTAATCTTTATTTTAGCCGGTTTTATTGCTTAGTTTATATTTATGCATGTTTGTTTAGGTTAGTTTTGTAGTTCTTTTTATGTTCAGAGCATGTTTGGTTGTTAGAATTAGGGTTTTTGTTTTTGCTTTTTCGTGTTTTTGGGTTAGGGTTTTTAAACAATCCCATGCACACATGTCATAAGCATGCGTACAAAGGTTAAATCCTACGTATGTAAGCCTCCGTCTGCATATACAAGCATTTGCCTAAAAACCCTAATTCAGATTTATGTTTTGTTTGTTTTGTTTGTTTCATATATCTTGCCCCTATTTGAACCCTTTTCACATATGTACACATATCTGAGTCTCTGTTTCACATGCTTTTTCTGTTGTTTATCCCTCATATGATAGATTAGGGTTTTCTTTCATCTTGATGCCATAAACATGCATTCACATGTCCATACGTGATGCCATAAGAGTTGTGTTGCTGAAAGGTAAGTAAAGGTAAGTCATGCATTTGATGATATATATTGTTTCAATGTTCATTTTATGTCTTTTGATCCCAATTGTATGCTTTATATAATTTTGTGATTGCCATGATACCTTACTGCCATGATTAAGTTGTTGCCTTGTTTTAGGTGTATGATAGGGTTTTCTCATGCTTGATGAATGCTAGGGTTTGTATACGTGTGTGGTTTGGCTTTCTTTTGCTTTATAGATAGGTATGTGTTTTGGGATAATGATGTCATGTTGCATGCTTAGATGTATGCTAGTGTGTGTGTTTGTGTGTGTGAGTATAGATATAAGTGTTGAACATGTTTTTAATAAGGTTAAGATGTAAGACACAATGGTGGGAGGCCAACTTTAGGGTTGGGCGGTCTGGGATGCCTAACACCTTCCTAAGAATATACCTAAACTCTGAACCCATATCTCTAGTAGTAAGATCAAAGGTCCTTCCTCGAAAGGACGCTAATATATGGTTTCTAGACCATTGCAAAAACTAGGTGGCAACTCCAAAAAACCACTTATGCCCACAAGTGGCATAAAGCAGCAAAAATGACAACATCACACGAAGCGAAAAAAGGTGTGTATCAAGCACACCAACACCACAGTGGTGTATCTCATAAATGGTAACATCTAAACAATACACAAGAGGGATGGATGAAACCACGCAAGCAAGTGGCCTTAAAGGCCGACAGGCATAAACCCACGGGGGGCACAAAGCATGGCAGAGCCTAGATCTAGACAAGAAAACATGGAGATAAAGCATAGAAACAAGCAAACAATCATAGATATGCATAAAGGAAATGATCCAAATCCTTTGATATAAGCCTAGGTGCATGGATGTAGACCTAGACCACAAGATCTAGATCTACACCCTACCAAAAGGGGCAAAACACAAGAAAAAGGGGATAACAAGAGATAGAAAGACTTTAGAAGCGTATGGCATAGTAGCCAACATGTAGATCTAGACACATGAAGATGGCAAGGGGCACACAAAGATACAGATCTGACAATAAGCATGGCAAAGGACACACAATCAAGGAGATCTAAGCAAGAACATGGAAAAAAAACACATAAACACATGGATCTAAACATAAGCATGCTCAAAAGCATCTAGGCACATGGATCTAAGCATAAACACAAAATTTAAGCATATCTTAGCCCAAGAAGGCTATGCAAACATCATTAAAGCATTAAAACATGGTAAAAAGCAAGGAGACATGCTAGGAAAGCTATAGAACATGCTAGGAATCAATATAAAGCAAATAAACAAGTTAGGAAAAGCAATAAAGCTTATTATAGACAAAGATAAAGCAAAGGGTGTAGATTATACCTAAAAAGCTACATCTACACCCTTTAAACCTCAAATCCAAGGTCCTAAGAACAAGGAGAGGAAAAATAGTGCAAGAACACAACTTCTTGATTTTTGAGAAAAGAGAGGAATCAAATGTTTTTTTTATGTGTTTTTGGGAGAGAACTGTAGAGAAAGAAGAGAGAATCTTCCAATAACTCAGCTCCAAAATGCCCAATTTTTCTTCTTTTTTTGATCTGAGGGGGTCTGGGGGTATTTATAATGATTTTGTGACTCTTGGCCGCCAGCTAAGCTCCGGTGGCCATTTAGTGGCCGCCGCCTTGTAATGGCTTGATGGAGGCCTTCCCGGCCTTAGATTAGGTTCATCTTAGTGTCCCTAGAAAGGTCTGGATGTGCAGTTTCTGGAAAGCTAAAGAACTTTGAAATCCAACGGTTGGATAAAGAGTTATGGCCTTGGGAAGTGAGCTGATACACCTTGCATGGTTTTCAAGATATCTCAACCGTTTTGACTTCGATTTCGACCCATGAATAGTCGTTGGAAAGGGAATTCAATAATCTTCACAATGATTCTATTTTCAACTCGTTCCAATGATCAGATCAAAATTAGGATTTTTGCGGCCCTTAGGGGTCAAGCTCGGGTTAAACTTGGTCAAAGTTGAAGAAAATCACCGAGTAGCTCGGGTTTGATGTAGAACATGAAAAATGTTTTTTTGAGATGATTTTGACCAATTTTGTCTTTCGGTCAAGGGTTGACCAAGAGCATTTTGGTCATTTTATCCTAAAGTGGCACTTTAAGTGCTCTGATGCCCGAACGGGTTATGACACGTCAATCTAGATGTTTCCACGGCCTTTCGGATAAGAGTTAATATTTTTGAGATTTTCGGGGTCTAGCAGAATCTAGGGCGGACAAAATACGGTATTTACAACTACCCCTTCTTTATCAAACATCTCAATGGTAGGGAGAGGTATTCGATATAAAATGTGATTTCGCCTTTTGTTGCCCCAAATTGCGTGTGGAAACTGCACTTTTCACAAGTCGAGACTGGACCTACCTGACAAGGCTGGGTTGCTATAGTTAGCCTAGAAAAGTTTCTTCTGGCTTGGTCCTTGATACTGGGCAAAAACTCTGTTTTTTTTTTTTTCTCAACATTGACCCAATCAACACTGACCGGTGTCCACTTACAGTGCACCAGGCAGACTCGATGGCCACTAAAGGTGTGCCGAGTAGCCCAAGATATATGGTGGCCTATAAATGGGCCCCAAAGCTCCATTTTAGCCATTTCCAACTCATTTCTCTAAATTCTTAGTTCTAAGAAGTTTTCTAAAGCAAGTAGCAGTCTAGCGGGTCCAACTTTTAGCTTCAATTCACAGCTTCAGTCTTATGTTCTACACTTGAGGTCAGTGTTTATTTTCTCTTTCTCTTTATTTTTTTTCTACAAATATGTTATTAGCAATACAACTAGGAAAACATGCAAGCATTTATTTTATTTTTGGTATTTTTGCATATATGTTTTTTTTTTTATAATTATTTATGCCATAATGATGTTGGAAAATATATCTGCTCACATGTTTAAGTAGCATAAGTGAACTTGCATATGTTGGATGCTATGAAAACACATGAAACACTATGAAAACGAAGAGAAAAACTAGGTAGATATAAGAAACTATGCATGATAAAAATGGAAAATTTTAGGAGATTGAAAACGTGAGAACAATGCAATTTTGAGTGAGGGTAGTTTTGGAAAACATAGAGTTAAACGGTCGCTGCCAAATCTGAATCCTGATGAGGCTAAATGATCGCTGCCAAATCTAAATCTCGAAGAGTGTATAGGATGCATAGGACTAAACGGTAGCTGCCGAATCTGAATCCCGATAAGACTAAACGATCGCTGCCGAATCTGAATCTCTAAGAGTGCATAGGATGCATAGGACAAAACGGTCACTGCCAAATCTAAACCTTGATGAGACTAAATGGTTGTTGCCAAATCTAAATCTCGAAGAAGGCGTAGGATGCCTAGGACTAAATGGTCGTTGCCGAATTTGAATCCTGATGAGACTAAACAATCATTGCCAAATTTGAATCTCGAAGAAGGCATAGGATGCCTAGGACTAAATGGTCGTTGCCAAATTTGAATCCTGATGAGACTAAACTGTTGTTGCCGTATCAGAATCTCGAAGAAGGCATAGGATGCCTAGGACTAAATGGTCGTTGTTGAATCTGAATCCTGATAAGACTAAACGGTCGTTGTCGAATTGGAATCTCAAAGAAGGCATAGGATGCTTAGGACTAAACGGTCATTGTTGAATCTAAATCCTAATGAGACTAAACGGTCGTTGCCGAATCTAAATCTTGAAGAAGGCATAGGATGCCTAGGACTAAATGATCGTTGCCGAATCTGAATCTTGAAGAAGGCATAGGATGCCTAGGAGTAAACGATCGCTGCCGAATCTGAATCCAGAAGAAAAGCATAGGATACATAGGACTAAAGGGTCGTTGTAGAATCTGAATCCTGATAAAGGCTTAGGAAGACTAGGACTAAACGGTCATTGTCGAATTTGAATCCTGATAAGACTAAACAGTCATTGCTGAATCTGAATCTCGAAGAGGGTAGAGGATGCTTAGGACTAAACGGTCACTGCCAAATTTGAATCCCGATGAGACTAAACAGTCGTTGCTGAATCTGAATCTCAAAGAAAGAGGATGCATAGGACTAAACGATTATTGCCGAATTTGAATCCTAAGAATGGTATTTTGAAAACTTGGATACTTTTGAGGCCAAAAAGATAGGATTAAACAGTTGTTGTCATATCTGAATCCCAAAAGGGTATTTTGAAAACTTTGAATACTTTTGAGGCAAAAGAGATAGGATTAAATGGTCGCTGCCGAATCTGAATCCCAAGAGGGTATTTTGAAAACCTTGAATACTTTTAAGGCAAGAGAGATAGGATTAAATGACCGCCATCGAATATAAATCCTAGGAGAGAGTTATTTTAAAAAGTTGAATACTTTTGAGGCAAAAGAGATAGGATTAAATGACCACCGCCGAATATAAATCCGAAGAGAGATGTATTTTGAAAAGTTGAATACTTTTGAGGCAAAAGAGATTAGATTAAACGACCACTGCCGAATATAAATCCTGAGAGAGAGGCATTTTGAAAACCTTGATATTTTGAGAAAACATCACATTTTGTTATGTACATGCATGATTTATGTTAGGCAGTAGGGTTAGACGTCCTTACCTGTTTATTTGCATTGCCATTTGTTTTGGGCTTACTAATCAATTTGGATTTGCTTTTGCAAGTTATGTCTCAATGGGCGAGATCTAGCGAAGATCGCGGGAAGGCTCCTGCCATTGTTCCATCCCGAGTAGACTCATCTAGCAGCGACGATGACATCGTTTCCATTAGCGAGCAGGTTGCGCGAACCCTCTAAAGGTGCTTTAATCAAGGTGGTGATGACACCGCAGCCCTTGGGGGCATACACATAGCACATCGCACTAGGAGCTGATGTTCGGTGGAGACATCCAGTGCCTTATCTCAGTCTTGCACTAGTTCAGGAGGCGATTCTTCACAATTCCCTCGGACTGAGAAGGGAGGAGGCCCCGAGGGCGACGGGCTCATGTTTGATGTAGATGCCGACTTGGCGGCTAATGATATAGCTATGCAGGGCCCTAGTGCTCCTAGGTGTAGGAGCAGTAGAATGCACTTTCCACCTTGCCAGGCTGGATTAGAGGCCTATACAGGAGAGATTGATGACAGCATTGAGGACACCCATCTGCAGCATGATTTGAAGATGCATCCTTCCGCTCTGGCGTGGAAGGGTTAGGTACGCTTTTTTCTTTACTTCCATTTGTCGGTTTGGTGTATATATATATTATGTGTGCTGGCGAACAGCTCTTCATTGATTTTGAGCACAAGGTGCTGAAAGGTTTCTTGGCCGAGGGGCTTGGTCTTTGTTTTCCCTCTACTAGTTTCACGCGTCTACTCATGCTCGCTATAGTGCCTTCCTGATGGAGTAGAGATTTAAGGCTTTTCTTTGCATTCCGCCTTGTTCCATGGGGCATGGATTGGCTGAGGCCTTGGTGCAATGGTTTCATGCTGAAACAGGCACCTTTCACTTGAGTTGCGAGGAGTATGTAATCCTTCCCCTTGACTAGATGACCATCTTAGGCCATAGATTTGGAGGGGAGCTGGTCTCGATTAAGTTTATGAGCTTCGCGGCAACGAGCGAGCTTTTAGGCATTCTGTACCCCCTTACCAGGATGACCAGAGGGTATTTTGGGCCTATTGATGAGCCTTAGATCCACATGCAGTGGTTGCAAATGAACATTCCTTAGAGGATGGAGCCGAACGATGTCAATCTCAGGCGGTTCTTTTTCTACTTCATCGGTAGTTGCCTGCTGGGCAACAACTGGTCAGTGTTGACTTGAAAGCTGCTAGGAGCCAAAAGAGTGGTGTTTGTCATAGTGGCTTATAATTGGGGTCCTTTTTATATGGATTTTTCATTACCTATTTAAGGTAGGCGACATGCCAGGGTTTCACCTCAAAGGTTGTTAGCAGATTTTGACATGGTGGGCGCTAAGTACATCCCAACTATAGGACCACAGTATCCTGGCCTTGCTATGACAATATATCCCAAGGCATATGCTTGGTCCCTTTGCAACATTTCCAGAGTTGTTCTGACACAGTGGACTACTATCAACGTCGCGCTCGATTGAGTCACCTAGGGTGAGATACACAACACTCTATATGATGAAGGGTTGTTGGCCAGGACTCCTGTCATGGGTCAGTCGTGCGCTCGACACTGGTTTTGGGCTTTGACGAGGTAGGAGTTCTTTTTGGTTAAATGGACCTTCCACCAAGTCATATAGACCTTTAGAGTGCCTAGAGATTCACATCTTGAGATATCTTGTCTTGAGGTGATTGTGGATGACCCTGCCTATGTGACAGGTTCCTTTGAAGGCTACGTGACAAAGGATACTGATTTTGCTACCTGTTTTTTAGCATCATTGACTGGACCCATCATTGATGATTGCCCTTTGAGTGAAAGCAAAGTGCTCAGGGGCATTGCACATGCCCAGAGGGCTTTAGAAGCCCATTTTGGATTGCACATAAAGGCCCTACAGGCTTGGGTGCGAGATCTTGAGAGTGCTGTTGTCACCAAGGAGGGGTACATGCAAGAGAAGATCGCTAGAGCATTGGCTCGGGAGAGGGAGCTATGGCAGAGAGAGAGGCAGAGTTAGGCCATTGCCATAGAGAGAGAGAGGAGCCGACATATTGCTGAGGTAGGCTTGCTTTAAGGGTATATTGGCGTCCTGATCGATGAGATGAAGGGACAGGGGATGTCTGTACCTTCGACACCCCTCATTCCAGGGAGGGATCCTCCTATTAGGAGACATGAGACTGAGTACATGCCAGTTCCTCTAGATCCTACCGGCAGATAGGGGTTCGCTCTTGTTTTAGATTGGATGCGGGGCCTTGCACCTAGGTAGGCTTCATTTCAGGCTCCAGGATGGGTCCCAGGTTCTTCGGCTAGGCGAATCGGTCCTTCTGCTGGTCCAGCTGGTGGTGAGGGTGACGATGATGGCGCTTTACTAATGATTCTGTCAGAGATGATGATTCTCCTTAGGTTTAGCCACTATTGTTGTATGTCTATGATGATGTAGCCCTTACATGGTTATGTATATTTCTATGTACTCTTTTTGACATTGCCTCATGGTGGGCCAGACATGTAAGTATTTTATTGCCCCATAGTGGGCTCAAACTGTGTTTAGACATTGCCTCTTTGTAAGCATCTAGGCATGTATGTATTGTATTGCCCCATAATAGGCCTGTACTATATTTTGATATTGCCTCTTGGTAGGTTCGGATGTATGTTTCTTAATATCGCCTCTTGGTAGGCTCAAATATATGTATGGACATTACCTCTTGGTAGGCATAGATGTATATGTAGATATAGCCTCTTGGTAGGCTTAGATGTAAGATCTTGATTTTATTGCCTCTTGGTAGGCTCAGATGTATGTTTTTCGATATTGCCTCTTGGTAGGCTCAAATGTATGTTTCTTGATATTGCCTCTGTTGGGGTTTATGCCCTAAAATCTAATTTATTGGCATGTCATAAATAATTAAATTGTTTAATTATATGAGACTGTTTATAAATGAACTAATGGGATATTATCATAGTCCTTGAGATACATTGTATGTGATTTATATGATTTACTCACAGAAGATATAAATCACAAGTTTCTTATAAACTCAAAACGTAGTTCGTAGTCAATTATGAAATTGGGTGTTTCATCTGCGAAGACTATAATACATCAACTAAGATGGTTTATCTTGATTATGGAAGTGAAGACTTCTAGTTGATGTGTTGATGTGTCTTAAGTGTTAAGACATATTGAATTGGACCGCTGTGAGATTAAGGGGCTGTTTGGATTTGCTGTTTTCATAACTCATAACTCAAAAATGGTGGGACCCATGGCTGAGAAGTCCGTTTGGATTTTGTTTCCCCCTTTTTGTTTCCATCACTCAATTCTCTGATTTTTGAGTGATGAGTTATGTAAACTGAAAACACATTTTAGGTGTTTTTAATTTTCAAAACTTAATTTTCAATGGCATTTCGATAATTAAACACACACATATGGGTCCCACGGTCAGAGAAACATCACCCTAGGCACTACTTTTCACAACAAATCCAATAGCTCTCTAATCCAATATCACTATACTCCATCTTCTACCAAAGAAAGTCCTTATATGAACTGAAACCTTTGCAGATCACCATACTCCATCTTCATGCACACAGTGCGCGATCTAAGCTCAGCCAACCCGCGCCGCCGTGTCACCTCATCCAACCTGCAGTGGCCACAACTCAGATCGGCGAACACAACGGCGAACACTTCATCCCTTTTTTCTTCCTTTTCGCCTTTCTCATCTCAGACCCATAAAAAAAATCAAGAAACAAACTTTTCTTTCTATGTTCTTCGCTGCAAGCATTTGTTCTTTCTTTCTTTTTTCTTTTTTTTTTCTTCCTTTTCGTCTTTCTCATCTCGGACCCATAAAAAAAAAAAAAAAAATCAACGATTGGGGCAACGAATTGGTTGTTGTGGGTTTGTGAATTTTCTGGGTGCTTCAAGGATGCTAATGAATTTTCTCAGGTCGAGGATGCTAATGAATTTTATGGGTTTGTGCTTCAAGCTCAAAACCAAAGTGGTTATTGTGGGTATTGGGGGTTGAAGGAAAAAAAAGAAAGAAAAAAAAGAAAGAAGCTTTGGGTTCGGTGAGTTTGGGTATTAGGGGTTTTAAAAAAAAAAACTCAGTAAAAGTTGCACCTAGTGCCGTCGCTAGTGACGATGGAAATCGTCGCAGGTCCGAGCTTCTAATATCAACCGCTGGGGTGGAGGTGGTGATGGTAGCTAGTTACTGCTGCTAATGGATGTGATTTTCAGTATGAATATGGGTATGCAATTTTATGATTATAGGTATGTGATTTTCGGTGGTTGTAGTGGTGATGAGCTATGGTTGTAATGATGTGGTGGAGAGAGACAGAGGAAGATAGGCATTGCTATGGTGAAAAGCGAGACAATGAGTAACAAAGAAAAAGAGGGAGTGAAATAGATTAAAAATAATATTGAATGTGATGTGAAGAAAGTAAAAATAAGAAATGAGGTTGAAGTCTCTAGTTTTGTGAGAGTATTGGGGGTTGAAGGGAAAAGGAGATGATGAAATGGTGTGAGGCAGGTAGGCTAATAGGAATGCCTGACATGGTGCTTAGGTATGGGTCTCATAAAATGTAGAAAAAATTGAATGATAAGAAGCTGAGTTATGTGTGCCAAATGGGTGGGGATTAGGAAATTAGAGCATTTTAAGTGATGCGTGATAAGTGACGAAAATTGAGTGAGGAGTGATGAGTGATGACAAAAAAAAAAAAAAAAAAATCTAAACAACCCCTAATTATTCAATCAACAACTGTCACCTGAATGATTAGGGGGTGTTTTAATTTATGATTTCCATAACTCAATTCTCTGTTTTCATAACTCATAACTCAAAAATGGTGGGACCCATAACAAAAAGGTTGTTTGGCAAACGATAACTCTGTTTCCATAACTCTGTTTCCATCACTCAATTCTCTGATTTTTGAGTTATAAGTTATGAAAACTCAAAACACATTTTGGCTGTTTTCAGTTTCCATAACTCATAACTCAATGGCATTTTGTAATTAAACACACATGAGGGACCCACTGTCATAACTCAGCCACCTTTTTGACCAATCTACTTTTTTTTTCTTTTTTTTTCTTTCTTTCTTCTCCTGGGTTCGGTCTCAGGTGTTCCTTCTTCTTCTTCCTTTTTTTTCTTTTCTTTCTTCTCCATTCGGTCTCAGGTGTCTTCCTTTTTTTTTTCCCCCTTTCTTCTTCTGGGTTTGGTCTGGGGTGTTCTTCCTTCTTTTTTTTTCTTTTCTTTTCTTTCTTCTCCGTTCAATCTCAGGTGTCTTCCTTCTTCTTCTTCTTTTTTTTTTCCTTTCTTCTTCTGGGTTCGGTCTAGGGTGTTCTTCCTTTTTTTTTTTCTTTCCTTTCTTATCCGTTCGGTCACAGGTGTCTTCATTCTTCTTCTTTTTTTTTTTTTTTCCCTTTCTTCTTTCACTGGGTTCGGGTGATCTGGGTTTCTTTTTTCTTTTTCTTTTTTTCCTTTCTAGTTCGGGTTTCTGGGTACTCTAAAAAAAAAAAAAGGGCTGCACTGGTTAACAGGTATGAGGCCCACAAATAGTATGAAAAATATTGAGTGATAGGAAGTGAGTGATGGTGCTAAACAACTTTGGTATTTTAAGTGATGAGTGATGAGTAATGAGTGATGAGTGATGAGTGATGAGTGACGAAAATTGAGTGATGAGTGATCAAAAAAAAAATCCAAACATGGCCTTAATCTCATGATTTCTAATTTCATAGACTCTCAATCCTGAGAGGATAGTGAACCCGATCATGAAATGTAGGTTACTTTGATATATTATGAGTGAGATCTAATATTGATGGTCAAAATCTCAGTATGTTAAATAACCTCAGTAAGGAGTTACTAAAGTTTATATTTATTGAAATAGGATTTCAATAAATATGAATAACTAAAAGATTAAACCGGGCACTCAGGGATAAAATAGTTGTTTACAAAGTGACAGTTCATTATGACTTTGTTCACTATGGATATTTCATGGAGGGGTCAAATGATATCATTGAGCCTTGGGATATAATTTATTAATAAGGCCTAGAGTGCAATTATATTTATATAGTGGTATTAAATATAATTAATGGTAACTTTGGACTTGTAAAGAGTTGACAGATAAGCCCCAAGGCCTATTGGAGTTAGAATCTTATTTGTTCCCTTTGGTCCCATCTTAAGCCACAAACTAAAGTCCAATTGGGCAGGCCAAAAGGTTAACCCAATTAGATAATCAGTTTATATTTAATAAGAGTTATTAAATAAAGTAACATTTATTAATTTTCCAAACATCTACTACTAGACGTTTTTCTTATTTAATGCTGGACTATTATTTAAGCACTCATTGTGGTGGTCATCCTTTGTACTAGTTTATCTTTGCAGGAGGTATTTTCGGGTCTTATTATAATATTTGTTGGATGCAACCCAAACTTTAAGCAAAATGGGCCTTTTACACTTCACCGATAGCCTTTGGGCCATATTCCAAGCCTAAAGTTGAGTCTCGGTTTTGACTCCCCTAACATCATATGGGCAACGAAAAAACGCCCCCAACTAAAACCATCCAAAGTTACTCTTGAGAATCTTAAATAATATATGTTGTACAACATGATTTCGGTGATATATCTTATACTCAAACAACATATGTACCTTGATGTTTGGGTGAGCAAGAATGAACTCCTGAAAGCTGTAAGAATATTACATTCCCAAGTGAAAAGAATGGCATAACAAACTTCAAGTCTAGAATGCAAACAAACGAAGTTCATTATTTAATACCTTCATGAACAAAGAAGATTCAATTAAATGTCATCAATTAGTTATAAGATATACTCGTTTAGTTATGACAGGGGCAATTGTTACAATCAGAAAAATCAAAATAGAAAGCTTCTCTTAGCCCAATATGTAGAACTTCTAAACTTGCTTAGCACTTGTCTTAAAATAAGTAAGATTGGTGAATTTAAAAATCTAGAAATGGAGGATTGTGTGTGAAGTTATAATTGTTGAGTTAAGTAATACAAAGATCTTTAATTTGATTAGGATCTAGAAATGCATGCTAGTGTGTGAAGTTTGGCAATAATTTCAAGAAGCTCTCAGATGCTAAGCCCAACAAATGAAATCATATGTAATCCTGAAAACGAAGTTCTTTATTTATGTATTAGTATATTTTTTGGCTTGTGGTAGATCCAAGCTTCCTTTTTAACTGAAAATGCTTCACACTAATCTCAGAATGAAAGATCTAAATACAAAAGTTGCTGCTCTTGGCCTAATATGTTGAACTTTTAAATTTGATTAGCACTTTTCTTAAAATAAGTAGGTTGCTGAATTAAGTAATTTGACTAATATCTACTCAGCTTAAGACATACCAGCAATATTTCAAGATCAGAGAAGGGATATTGTCATTCATCTCTTTGAAGACTTATAAGATGCAAAGATAAAGTGCGTATAGTGAGACTAAACTATCTACTATACAAAAATAAATATGAACATAGTGAGGCTATACCATCTAAGCTACTCCACATGAAACATGTGATGAGGGAAACCATCTAAACAAAAGCCAACTGAGAAATTATGTTTCAAACAAAACACACATACACACATATGTTACCAATTTTAGCATTTAATACAAAGTTTGAAGACTATCAAACCAACCCATCAACAAAAAGTAATGATTGCTGTGCTTTTTCTGCAACAATTAGGAAAATAGCCATTTCCACTATACTCTATCCCCAATTGAGTGAAAATAATAAAGATAGATAACATATCCTTCCAAATTCAATACCTTAAAAACAAAGATTTACTAAGCAGCAACTAAATTTGAATGCTTAAAACAACTGAAACTAAAACTCTTTTCAATTCTCAATACATCTGTTTGGTTGCATTAAACTAAAACAGAATAACGACATAGACTCAAAATGCAATAGAATTCACCTCCTCACATCATAATACAATAATTGTTCAACACCTATAGTCTTACACGTAACTACAAAAAAAATTCTCTTTTTTTTTTTTTTGTTCTATTTCATTAATTATTTATCCAGATTTCTATCAACTGTGTTTCTTTTGTAGAATAACACTAAAATTAATAAAAAATTAATCTCAAAAACCAAATCTTGCTAGACTTTGAATAGATAGCCCAAATTAACCTCCTTCTCAACAAATGCTCTCAAATTTCATTAGCCAATCAATTGCAAAAATTCAAATTATGTAAATACAAAATCAACCATTTGTTAATAGAAGTATAAATTAAGATTCAGAAAAATAAAGAGGAAAATTTGTAAAAACTTACCTTTAATTTTGGTACTCATTCTAATGCATTTGATGCCTCAATCACTGTGATCAGTGAACACTGTAGCATTTATCAACAACTGCAAGAAAAATTTATTATTATTAATTTTTTATTATAAGAAAGAGCACTCAAATAATTTTACAAAAATGATCCAGAGACGTCGGTGGGGGCCTTAGGAAGAGTTTTTTTTTTTTTCTTTTTTGTTTAACAGCCTGCCCACCTTGGAAACGACTTAGTCGGAGGTAGGGTCCAGCGGCTGGAAAAGCACCGCATGTCGAGTGGTGTCTGGTGCGCCCCCGGTGGCCCTTGAAAATCCGGAGGACCGAATGCCTCCCATGCCAAGTCGTACTCATAACTACTTTAGGTCTTCAAGGTGAACAACCTCTGGTCGATGGAACAAAATAGGCAAGGGAAGTCGGCAAAATGGATCTGTAACCTCGAGAAAAGGACTGGCTCTGAGGGCTGGGCACGGGGGTCCCAGTCTCGAACCCGTCGGCTGTCGGCGAACTGCTCGAGCTGCTCCTATGACGAGAGAGGGTCGTAGCATGCTGGTTGGGGGATTGACTGGGAACGACTGCCTCGGCGGTCTTCCCCGGGCATCGAACAGTCGACTCAGAACTGGTATGGACAAGGGGAATCCGACTGTTTAATTAAAACAAAACATTGCGATGGTCCCTACAGATGCTCTCGCAATGTGATTTTTGCCCAGTGCTCTGAATGTCAAAGTGAAGAAATTTAACCAAGCGGGGGTAAAACCATGATTCTCTTAAGATAACCAAATGCCTCGTCATCTAATTAGTGACTCGTATGAATGGATTAACGAGATTCCCATTGTCCTTGTCTACTATCTAGCGAAACCACAGCCAAGGGAACGGGCTTTGTAGAATCAATAGGGAAAGAAGACCTTGTTGAGCTTGACTCTAGTCTGACTTTGTGAAATGACTTGAGAGGTGTAGGATAAGTGGGAGCAGAAAGACGAAAGTAAAATACCACTACTTTTAAGGTAACAAAAATATAATGAAGAGGTAATGAAATATATATCAATAATAAAAACCCTAAATCAAACCTCAAAGTCATTTTGATGTCGTCATAATTCAAGAATGTTCAGAAACCATGGAAACAAAAACCACAAATTATTCATAAGCATATAGATTAGGACAAGAGCAACAAAAAAGGAAGAATATAAGGAAGATTGAGGATTCAAGTTGATATGATACGTACTCGAAAGATTCAAAGCTGGTGGAATCATCTTGAGAAATTGAACTAGAAGAGAATCAAAGAGAATGCCTCTACACATATTAGGGCCTGGGTGTGCAAATTGTAACGGTAAGAGTTGGTGGTGGTTAGTTCTTGAAGAGGTTTAGGGTTTTATCGGGTTTGATTATCACCTCTTTGCAATACAGTATTTTGAATTTTAAAAAAAAAACAGAGGAAGTTGAAAGGGTTGAGAAGAGAGATGAGGGGGAGAAATAAAGAAGAGAGAGGAGAAGGAGAATGGCGTTCAGAGTTGGGTTTTGGGAAAGGAGAAGAAAGGTTTTTAAGAACTTTTTTTTTTAGCTAAAATTTTTAGGTATTGGGGGTTTTGTAATTTGTATTTGATAGGGAAAAAAGAGATTTATTATTATTCTTAAATAATGCTGATATAAAAAAGAGATTTATTGGCTAAGTTAAAGGTTTCGGTTATATATATATGTGTGTGTGTAGAGAGAGAGAGAGAGAGAGAGAGAGAGATAGAGTTATTCTGTTGCAATTTTAGCACTGCACGGCCCATTGATAGCTCTCCTAGATTTTCAGCCTTTATCCTCTTGTTTCTTGGAGGCAATAGCATATTTTCCAATATTACAACTATTCTCCTTAGTACTGAAATTAAGAGGTGTAGTTTGAGAAGAACTGTTAATACTCACTGTTACTTCAGCATCCTTATTCCACCACAAGACTACCCCTAAAATCTTCTTAGGAACAATAGGTTCACCTCCCACATTATTATTCTTCCTTAAACACTCTTCCTTAAATCCAGCGAAGACCCCTTACCTTTTAAATTATTTTCCCCAATAATATTTTTATCAATATCTCCTATAATGATGATTCTTTATTGTTAGACCAAGATACTAATTTATTTTTGATGTAAATGAAATTGAAACCTCAGATACACTAGATCTCTTCCTCAATAACATGTGAATTATTTGTTCAAACTTATTAAATAGAAAAAAGGGAGAATAAATTTCTAAAGAAAATTTTGGAAATAACGTATTTAATTTTTTGTTGAAAATATAATAAAGTATACTTGTAAAAAAAAAGTAAAATTTTAAAAAGTTATAAATCTGATTGGAAACTTACCCTTAACAACTGAAAAAAAGAGTAAAAAGCTGGCTTAGCTCGTGCCAAACACACTGTAGAGAGGGAAAATTCCCGACTTATCACAAGTTGACACGTCATACTACCAAGTCCACGAAATACAACCAATTACAAAACTCCAGGTATTGCTGCTAGGTTTTGCTATCACTACTCAGAAGCCAACAAAAATTTGCCAAGTGTCATGCAAAAAACCGATCACGCATCAACATGTGTAAGCGATGACATAATCAGCCTCGCACGTGTAAGCGATGACATAAGCGGACCAATCAGGCTGTGACATGTGTCACCAATCAGACTCTGCCACGTGTACTCATCCACCCCCAAACTCCTATAAATAGAGGTCTTCCTAAGACATTTAGGAGGACACCAAGACATCTGGGGAGAAGAGATCTTTAATTCAGAAGTCTAGAAGCTCTGCCGGAACCAAGCCCTGAAGCCTCCAGCAACTTCAAGAACTTCAACTTCGAATACAAAGAACATTCGAAAAGAATTCATCCAAATCATCTTCCTAGATCTCAAAGGTCATTGGAATCAAGCTCAAAAGCCTCCAGAAACATCAACAAATCATAAATCAATGAAGCTCTATGGATTCAAGCCTCTAAAACCCCGAAGAACTTCCACCACAAATCTTCGAAGACGAAGAACACACGAAGAACGTGAAGAACGTGAAGAACAAAGGATTTCTAATAAGCTCATAGCCAGAAATTCATTGTAATTATGTTTCAAAGATCTTCGATCCATTCTTCAGCCAAATTGAAGGATATCTTGTGTTCAAGTCAAAATTACATTTTTACAAATCCAATCAACAAATTTTTCAAAGAGATCGAATTAGAGGATCACTATTTTGTAATCATAGAGAATTGTACCACACATATTCAATACAAATTCACATTTGTGAAACTATTTTACTTGCTTGACTCATTTCAAACCGAGAAATTTAGTCGTCCACAAATTCTGGCACGCCCAGTGGGACATCTCTACCTCTCATCTCATTCTCCTTCAAAGAAAGAAATCTTCATCATCTTGCTACCAACTCAAATGGCTTCTAGGAAGAACATTCAAGCTTCAACAATAGCTACTTCAATTAGACTTGGTACGACTGCATTGGTGCAAGCAATTGTAGCCAACCTAAAGCTCATAATCAACTTCAATCTCAATCAACCAAGGAAGCCAAGGTCCAGACAATCATCTCCTTAGACCCTCTTACAAGAAACAAGTTTATCAACAAGAATATCTTTACCTAGGAATCCCTCAAGTATGAGGGCAAATCCCCTTCTTCCTTCACAAGAAGTTGGTCGTACGATTTCTCTCCCATCAAAGGGAACCCAAAAGATGAGATTTTGTGTACTTACTTCAAATCACTTTGTTCTCCATCATCTTGAGAAGTTGTGTTAGTCATGATGACTAACACCTTTACCATGGAAGAAAAGATGGCTGAAATGGAGCAAAGGGTTGTCCTTCTCACAAAAACACTTGAAGATAAGGACCTCCAAATTGCAACTTAAATGAACAAACTCGAAGTACAAGATCTTGCCGAATCAAGCCATGGTCATAAATTCACATCTGCAAAGGATGACAAAGGGAGAGAAAATGAAAACACTCCCCGACAAGAACAAACTACTTCAGTTACTTCGTTGTCAGTCCAACAATTACAAGACATGATAACAAATTCCATCCGAGCACAATATGGAGGTTCTTCTACAAGTTCTCTCACATATTCAAAACCCTACACAAAGCGCATCGACAACATGAGGATGCTAAATGGGTATCAACCCCCCAAGTTCTTGCAGTTTGATGGCAATGGAAATCCTAAGCAACATATTGCTCATTTTATAGAAACTTGTGAGAACGCAGGGACTCAAGGAGGCCTCCTTGTAAAGCAATTTGTCCATTCGCTCAAAGGAAATGCGTTTGACTGGTATACAGACTTAGAACCCGAGTTAATCGACAGTTGGCAACAACTCGAAAGAGAGTTTCTTGACCGATTCTATAGCACACGTTGCACAGTAAGCATGATGGAGCTTACTAATACTAAGCAATGGAAAAATGAGCCGGTGGTCGATTATATCAATCGTTGGCGTTCTTTGAGCTTGGATTGCAAGGATAGACTTTTTGAAATTTCTGCTGTAGAGATGTGCATCCAAGGCATGCATTAGGGACTTCTTTACATCCTCCAAGGGATAAAGTCCCGAGCATTTGAAGAGCTAGCAATTCATGCGCATGACATGGAGCTGAGCATTGTTAGCCGTGGAAATACAAAACCTCTCATACCTGAGGAAAGTAGAAGGGAAGTAAGGAGGAATGATAGGAATGCAAAAGTCAGCCTCAAAGACCTAATGGTTGTTAACACTGCCGAAGTCAAGGTTCTAAGAAGAGGAACAAAGGAAAATGAAAAACAGCTAGAAGGATGACAAAAGAACAAAGTGCATTGCCTGACTTTTAAGGAATGCGAGCAAAAAGTATATCCGTTCCCTGATGAAGATGTGCCAAACATCTTAGAACAACTATTGCAGTTGAAGCTGATCGAATTGCCAGAATGCAAGCGGCTGGAAGACATGGGAAAAGTTGATGACCCTAACTATTGCAAATATCATCGCATCATTGGCCACCCAATCCAAAAATGCTTCGTCTTCAAAGAACAAATCATGAAGCTTGCCAAAGAAAACAAGATTGATCTAGACTTTGATGAAGTTGTCGAGTCAAACCATGTGACCATTGCTTGTGATGTACTTCCAACTCTCAAGCAGGGGGCAAACACCAACCAAGCTCACAAGTTTATCGACAATGATGATATAAGGATTGGCCCCATCAATGGGAAGTTCCTCAAACGCTTCTATGCTTGAAAGTCGAGGATTGCTCCTTGGTAAGAGTTTAAACTACCCACTATAGCACTGCAAGAGTATATGATGTCTTCCCATTACCTTTGAAAGCGTACCAATAAGGAGAAATTAATCCCACTCTATGTCACCAATTGCTAGTGTGGCGTAGTGGTTGGATGCCCATGTCGCCCTTGAGGCCAAGGTCTCGGGTTCGATTAGTGGTGATACCTACTATTACACACTGAACCCCCCTTTTTGGGGAAAAAAAAATCTGTTGAACTACGTGATGACTTGATCCCTCTCAAGGGTACCTAAGTAGCTTAGTATCTTTTGCTAAATTCAGTCACGCACTAAAAAAAAAAATTATCAAATTATGAAAAAAAGAAAAAAAAAAAGAAATCATCCAAAAAGAAACTATCAAAAAAAATCATAAAAAAAAAATAAAATTTGTTGAACTACGTGATGACTTGATCCCTCTCCGGGGTACGTAGGCAGCTTAGTACTTGTCACTAAGTTCAATTACATGAAAAAAAGAAAGATTGCCAGTCTAGCTTGAAGAGTTTTCCAACGGTCGTCAATATGCTTTTAAGGTCCCTTTGGTTGGCAAGGCATTGCTTAAAGATAGTCAACTGCTCAATAGGATAATCGAAGATTGTTGTAGTTGAAGATGAAGACTGTAAGGTGTTGATGTGGCTTAGCTTTCCTTGAAATGATGATAAACATAAGTTGATTCTTGGTTGTGGAGCAAAATAAAATCTTCAACCTCTTTTGCAAGAAATGAAGTCTGCATGGCATTGCCCATCTTTTATGGACATTCTCCTACGTGTCTGAAGTATGCTTTGTATCACTTATCTCTTGGGGGCATCTTCTTGTACCTAGCAAGTCTAAGCTACATCGTCTCTCTTCTAGGTTGTGCCACTTCATAGTTCTGAAATTTGAATCACATCATCTCCCTTCTGAGTGGTGTCGTCAACTTCTGAAATCTGGACGACGTCAACTTCTTCCAGAATGATGATAGATTATATATCCGAAGTCGGTGTTGCATCACCTTGCTTCTATGGGCATGTTCGTGCAGTGTCAAATTCTTGGTGGCATGTTTTGACATCTTCAAAGTCTTGGCAGCATACTCTGGCGACTTCAAAGTATTGGCGTCATTTTTTCCCGCATCTTCGAGGTTTTCTTGGCATTTCCTTACATTTTCAAAGTCTTGATAGGGACTCCTTGCAACTTCAACGTCTTGTTGGCATCTCTGAAATCTTGATGTTTGGCTGTAGTGCTATGCACCCTCAATGTCTGAGCTATGTTCCTCTAAACAAAATTGGTGTTGTTATAGCTTTATTATAAAGGTCAATGTTGGTGCAAATTCAATGCGAGTGCAAGTGCTAATGTGGAGTGAGTTGTCATGGCTTCACAACAAAGATGAATGTTGGCACGACTTTGGTGCGAATGAAGTGTTGACATTGCTTCATGGCAAAGATGAATGTTGGCACGACTTCGGTGCAAATGGACTATTGTCGTGGCTTCATGATAAAGATGAACGTTGGCACAACTTCGGTGTGAATGAAGTGTTGACATTGCTTCATGGCAAAGATGAATGTTGTCCCTGCTTCAATGCAAATGATGGTGTGACTTCGTAGCAGATGCAAGTGCAAATATTGCTTCATAGCTAAGATGAATGTTGGCACGATTTCGGTGTGAATGAAGTG